>JAEUWP010000269.1:0-39090 GCA_018524725.1 Podaxis mareebaensis | reverse complement strand
ACTATTTTATATTTCACTTCACATTATCTCTTTTATTTGTTATATTCTATAGTAATCCATTTGCTGCCCCATCACTGCCTCAAATTCCTAGTCAAGTGGACTGGGTATCCACACTCCGAAAATACTTGGGAACCACAGTCTGCATTCTCCAATGCACAGCAAATCCTCAACACTTATAAAAGGAAGAACAAACTTTGTTAACCCTGGAGATGTCAACTACTAACACCCAAGAAACCACAATTCAAGCTGAAGCTTGCCAAGATACTCAATTACCTCCCAACTCTACTTCAAGCACTAGCCACAACACTGACAGCATCCCTTCCCTCATCAAGACACCCACCACCTTCCAAGAATGCTTGAATGCCATCACAGAACACCTCACCATACAACACATCACAACGACCATGATTGCACAGGATGCTGCACCCTTCCTCATCTCACACCTGCTCCATCCACTCCCAGCCTACTCAACCCATATTGGAACCTGGGAATTCATCTGGCCAATCAACACCGGATCCCCAATCAAACTACCTTCCCTCCCTAGTGAAGTATCTGACCTTGACTCTGAACTCGTTCAACTCCAAGAATCTCTGGACTGGGTTAACTCCATCACCCAGGACCCCACTCTTTGAAGGAATCCACTTTTGGTTCAGAACTGCAACATTTACAGGGAAACTATTACTACTATTGTGCATTCTGCTAGAATGCTCATTCAACTTTTGAACTCAATGGAGACAGCCTGACTTGCTTGTATTGGCCACAACATCTCCCCTCGACTATGTAGCAACATCGAGAGCTCAAGCTCTACCACCAAACTTCTCCTTGATAAAATTGGTCTACAACTCAATGCACTTAGCTGAACTAGCTCTCTTTCGAATCCTCCATTATCCTGATCTCCCCAATGAGCAGATCAACAACCACAACCTGATTCAACTCTACATGAGACTCATGCCTTACATAGCAGGACTCCCCCAACTCCAAGTCCACATCTCTTGCCTCCAATTCAGGGAAGCGTTAGACATTATCAAGATGCTAGCCTTCCATTGTGAACTGAGGCTTTACTGTCACAATCTACCAATGCAAGCTGCTATGTGGCTCTGCATCAAAGAATACAATGATGTCCTGACTCCCCACCAGACATTTCCAATTTGGGCAACTGCTGCCCTCCTAGCCAACCTATCACTCCTCCTAGGCACCTGCTCCCAACCCAACCTCCTCCACTACTTTGCCCTTCATGCACTTTTCCACAAGGGACCAATCAACACCAGTGGTATCTGCATACTGATTGATACAGAGGAAGTCACCTCACCCAATCACCTTTATGAGCTAAGGACTATAATGGAACCCCCTACCTTTCCCACCATGCCTGAAGTCCAAGTCTGTCAAGTGTGCAACTGCACCAATCCATCAATGCTGCCATCTCTGCCCTCACCAACAACATCATCAGCACCCAAAACAGGCAGACCACACACCCCAACACCTATACCTTCAGCCTCCCCCTCATCCATCAGAGAACAACACAGCCTGCTCAGTAGAGCTGCCACACACATTCACTCCCTCATCCAATGAGATCAGAACACCTCCACACAGTTGATGGACATCACAAATCTCCCTTCTCCGATGTCAGAAGTGGAAGATCCTAGACCACCTACCCCTCACCTGACACTAGTATCAGATAGTAGTAGCAAGATGGAACTTGCTAATAATGAAGGGGATAATGTTATGAACCAGCCTGGTACCTCCCGCTGCAATGTCATTTATCACACATTAGTCCACAAGCTCGGACTTCCCAATGCCTCTTGCTCCACCACTCAAGATACAGGTATACCAGCTAAAGACTCAACTTGCTATTGTAATGAAGCTTTTGCTAACTGTCACCTTCCTGGCCATACCTCCCTATTCTCTGAAGACTGGCCAATGCCTGGACCAATCTTCTATGAGACCAACTGCATGATGACAGAAATACTATGCATCGCCTGGGAGAATGCTCCCTTCACCCATGTCTTCAATCCCAACAGGTTATATGTCCAAATGATCCATAACAACTTCAACTCCACCTGGGCCCATGGTTGGAAGATGATCCCTTACACTGGAGAACCCATTGTATTCCTCTATCCCTACATGATGTACCCACCCAAGGTCATCCCTCATATCATCAAATATGAAGTCACACATGGTTTCTATTTTCAAGAAGTAGAAGTCTATCATGTTGATCCTAACTCCGACAAGCCTCTGGCCATTCCTCCCCATTGTACTCAGCTTCCACCCCTCTGCAGCATTGACTCCAATGTCC
The DNA here is from genome assembly GCA_018524725.1 of Podaxis mareebaensis. Classification (NCBI taxonomy): domain Eukaryota; kingdom Fungi; phylum Basidiomycota; class Agaricomycetes; order Agaricales; family Agaricaceae; genus Podaxis; species Podaxis mareebaensis. Next base: position 36,797 of record JAEUWP010000269.1, on the reverse strand, counting down.
CAGGTATCAATGAGTCAAACCCAGAAGAACCCATTGGCAATCCTCCTCCATACCTGCCACCATACATCACAGCTGATATATCATCATCATCATCATCCTCCCCACACTGCAGCCTGATCTTCCTCCACAAGTCAGACTCCTCTGACTCGATGCCTTCAGCAGGGAATTTCACTATTCCCAGCTCTACCTCATCTCCTGACTCTTACTCCTCTGACTCCTCCAATGGACATCTTCACCCTGACATGGACTTGTAATAAACCAGTAAATAGTTTCCTTTCCTATGTCTCTATTACAGACTCTTTGTCTTGTATCCCTGTATCCCAGATGAACTTGGACCTGAACCATTTCCTTTCTTAGTTAGTTTCCTTTCTTGTCTTGTTCTCATCTAGTTTCCATTCTTGTCTCGCTCTGCTCTGTAGTTACAATTTGATTGACTCTTGGACTCATAGCCTTACTTCGTCATAGTTACCAGATTCAGACCTTAGAAGTAAAGCTTAAATAGCTGCTCATGTACTGGAAGTGCAAGCTTCCTATATTCTTAAATTCAGAATATTGCTTTTGCTTTATCTCTGGATTGACATTAGCTCACAATCAGTGTGGTAGTAAACTCTCTATTGGTCATACTCTCGACTAATAGAAGTTTGACCTCTGAGTGTACTTAACTGGACACTTGCCTTGCCACCTACTTACTGTGATCCTTCTTGCTAGATCCTAGTGCCTCTGTGAACCATCTAGTGAGATAGCCACCCCCTAGCAAAGCTTAGGTGACCAGTGATAAAGACCTACCTAACACTGCATGGCTGAATAATATATACCCATGCTAGCCTGGGAGATCTCTTCCAATGACTCCACTACCAAGCCTAGTGACAAGTCTAGATCCAAGTAGGCTTTCTATGCTGAATCATCTGCAAGGACTATCACTGCCATCAGTCCCACTTACCATTCCATCTGGCAAGCTTCTAAGAAGCACACCAATTTCTCTGTTGACCCATGTATTGGAAAACTCCAACAATTTTCCTATTCTACCACCTATTGTTACATTTGAGGAGAGACTCAATAAGTAGCTTCCTAACCTGCCAATCTCAGCATCCCTACTTGCTTGTCTTCAGCCAGACTCACCTATCTTACAGACAACTATGACATTGATTTCAAGTTTGACTTTGACAATGATACCATCTACAGCATAGATAGGGAAGGCCATTACTAATTATTAGCTAAGTAGTTAGTTAATGGGATATTAACTGTATAAAAGGGATTATGTTATGAATTCAGAATATTTACTAAATATATCACAAATATTGTGAACTCTGAGAATACCAAAGAGCCCCAAGGAGACTGAAGAAGAGGAATTGGATTGGGCCTACAGAATTTACTGCACCTGCATACCACTGATACCTATATGGACAAGGACCCAGTACTGCTAGGTGCTGCAAAGTGCCACTGGGTCCCACCAAGGTCAATCATATAGTACTTCCCATGGTATTGCTAAGTACTGCTATATTTACACTAGGTCCTGCCAAATGTTAATCCTGTAGTACTACTAGATGCCACTATGTGTAAAAAATCCCTTGTTTGAAGTTGCTGTAACAAGGTATCTACACCCCTTGATGGGGTGGTATCTATGTATAATACATGAACTATGGACAATGATTAAACTTGTGAGGGCTTTAGTGTCAGACAAGGGTATGTTTATTTTTAGTCATCCTTGAGGGGTTGCTGCATCTGGGGACCTGCTACTATTTAATACTACTTGGTACTGCTACCCTACTATGTCCAGTACTACTGGGTACCACTACCTACTACATCTGGTACTGCTAGATACTGCTACCTATCACATCTGGTACTGCTGGGTACTACTACCTACCACATCTAGTACTGCTGGGTACCACTACCCTACTGCATCTAGTACCACAGGATACCACTACCTACTACATTTAGTACTGCTGGGTACCACTACCCTACTACATCCAGTACTGCAGAGTACTGCTATCTACTACATCCAGTACTATGTTACTCATCCAGTACCACTTGATGTAGCACCATTGGCAGTGTATGGACTCTCATTAGAGTAGCTATATTACTAAAAAAATTCATTCTAAGGATGTCTCACATCTTCATACTTATTGTAGATTGCTAATCACCAACATTGTGACCTGATATACATAGTTACCTAGTACTTGCTACTACTGACTGTGTTGAATACTACTACCAGACTCTGTACAGTACTACTACCCAACATGCATGGTAGGCTTGGTACCACTGCCATGCCCTGCAGTAGAGTGTGGGTGCAGATGCAGGAAATTTACAATGTCCAAATTGGATCTGATAAAGTGAATGTTGATTGACCTTTGGCAGGAGACAATGGAACTACAGCAATTACTTGATTGGGAGATATGTGAGAAGATCAATGAAGCATGCCAGTTCTATTTCTCTTACAATGATAGTTTGTAATGATGCAAACTTATCTCTTCTACTTTTAGATGCTCTGTCTTTATATTTGAACATGGTATACTTTTTGACTCCTCTATCTTATTTGTACCACATCAATTATGCTTGCTCTTGCAGACTTTCTACATGCTTACCTTTTATATGCTCTTCTATGCAGTTCTACAACATATGCCTTCCCACCTATGCCTTATGCTTTATGCCCTCTATGCCTTTTTGACATCTATGTAGGATTTGATTTACTTCCTAAGTAGTCAGTTGTTACAGACTTCACTTTGTGCCCATTAAACTCTTGGAGCCTTGGTTACAACCCAGATCCTGCAGATCATATTCAGTTTAACCTTTTCTCTGTTCCCATCAGATATCTCTCCTTGTAAATACTTTTCTCCATCCTTTTCCTTCTGTTATATTTCTTTCCAGAATTCCTCATCCAATTATCTTGTGTTTTTCTGTTTATCCACAACTTTTCCCTTTACCCTTGATTATCTCCCACTTATCTTGGTTTTTCTGTTATCAGTTGTTTTCCTTCCTCCCCTGTCCTTTCAGATGTCTAGATGCTTTGCAGACAGACTCCTTATTCTGGTATCTTCACTACAGTTATCAGTTCACATGTTTCTAGTATTCTCCTTTGAGTAGTTACCATTGTTTCTCACTTAACTATTACTCTCCAGACTTTATCCTAACTATGAGTATATAAGTAGGACTACTACTGTTTGTACTCCTCAGTCAGAATATCAACTTAGACCTGCCTCCTCTCTCCTGTCTATCTGCTACAAGTCTGCTCCTCAGTCTGGGCTTGTCCTATCCTTGTCTGATCTCTATCCACTCATCTGCTCAAGTCCATAGTTGATCAAGTGAGGCCACCATGTTATCAGAGGGGCACAACACATAAGTTGAAGCCAAGGCCTCAACCCCATGTCTGTGCACATCTGTCCTTGGCCACTCATAGTCCACCCCTGTCTGGAGTCAGTTCTTAACATCAGTCAGACTTGTATATATGTACTGCCTGGACTATGTAGATTAGCAAGTCTAATCTTAATGAGTGTTATGCAGTAAACATGTGTTACTAAGTTCACTGTTAAGTGTCTACATCTCTTTGCCCTTGTAACAAGTCTCCCTCATCTCTGGTGTCTTTCTAGTGTCTGTCCTATGGAGTGTGCAATCTATACAAGTTTACTGCCTAGAGACAATATGAATTGCCACTTGAGGTTAAACTGCTAAGAATAGAGTCAGCAGAGTAGGCCCTTCAGACCCATATGGGACAAGGATCACCTACTTACCCTCAATACAAGGATAAGCTCCAGCTTAGGCACTACCAGCTAAAGAAGAAACCTTGTAACAAAATATCCCAATTATGATTTTCTTTACTCTCTATTTGTAACTTGTATCTTTTGAAGTGTTATATATTTTGAATATTTGTCTCATTTCTGGCTCTTCCAAATCTTAGTTTAAATAAAAATAGTTGATCTATTTTTATATAAGCTTTCTTATATGATTTTAACAATTGATAAGCTTCAATTCCATTTATAGGAAGAAGCATTCAAAGTTAAAGAAACTTTCATTAAGAAGTTCTTCTATCTATTCTTAAAATAGACTAACTTCTTTCAAGCCCTGAGTCAATCTCCAAGTCAAGCCTCAGTACCTGAGAAAGCTTCATTAATTAGAAGTTCTTCTCATGATGCCTCATAGTAGATACACTTAGATACACTGTCCATAGGTATATAAACCATTGACACTAACAAGTAGAAAGTCTCATTTCTACTTGATTAGGTGGAGACCTGAATAGAGGCCTTTATCAACTAAAGTGATATGGATTATAAGTCTTAATTCTAAGCTCTCTATATTGCTCCCAAAGTTGCTTAAGTCTTCTATCAAGGAGTAGGCTATTGTGTTACAAAGGATTGTCACTCTAGATGCATTGACCTTGTTATACAAGGCCAACTCTCTAAGGTGACTTATCCATTAGTACATAAGAAGTCTCCTTTGATACAATCTGCAGATATGTATCAGGCCTCTTTATGGACTGAAGCAGCCTCACTATAATACCCAACCACCTGCTCTGAAGCGGCAGTCACATAAGAAGCCTTGTAGAAAGTAATGTCCTACTATGTTCATTTTTTGAGCTCTTAATTCCCATGGATTTGGTCCTCTCACACTTTTGATTTCTTGTCAATTCACTGACAACTAGCCATTTTAATCTTGGTTATTCCATTTTAATCCACACTATTTCTTAAATTTAATCCTATTTTTACACTGGATTATCTGATTTTAATCTGATTTGTGCTTAGATTAATCCTGGATTAACTTAATAATCCAATGTCATCAGTCAGGACATTATCAAGAGATAAATGCAGGTTATTCCCAAGAATTCAGGGCTATTCCATGTTATCATGGATTATTATGGATTATCTTGGGTCATGATGATAATCTTATTTGGATTGCATAGTCACCATGCACAGCTACAGCCACTGATGGAATAATCCTACAAGCTGCCACTGATGATATCCAGGAGTTGGCCCAGATAATCAAGTCTATTTTAGTTCCCCAAATTGAGGTAGCTATCATTCCATATCATGTCTTACACACCATATACTCTACAATACATCTGATCATTACTCTTCCCCTCAGACACACAGTGAGATAGCATGTGTGAGTTTGGTCACAAGTAGTGTGGGGCAAAGTGTGGATGCACACAAAAATGAAGCTTGGACTTCTCATGTACTGTATGCGCTTGCTTAACCATTGCATTGTTCCCTCATCACTCCCACACACAGCAAACTTCTTTCAATTTGGGTCAAGGGCACAGATGTTCTTAGATCACCAGGCATCAGACCTCAGGAGTGGCCACTGATGAACAGCTACAAATATGCACATGGTGAACATCCAAGGTGCAGGTGTCATCATACATTGTGAGTGGCCACTGATGAACAGCCACAAGTACACACATGATGAACTTCTAGGGTGCAGATAATCACTCACCAAACATGGCCATTGTTGGACAACCACAAAGTAACAACCAGAAAAGACAACCTATCCCTTTCTTGACCACCTTCTTTCAGATACCACGAGCTCCATCACCACAAACAGGTGAATACCCTAATTGAAACAAGGGATGGATCAAATAGCATGTAGTGATGGAGTTGTGTATGGCAAGCAAAATAGGAGTGCTTGTTCTTAAAGCTGGACTGCAGGTGAAACAAAATACCTACTCTTCCTTCCTTTGTGCTCAGCAGGTCTTCTTCTGCAATCAAGGATCTGTTCAGGCACTCTTTCACACCAATACCCGCACAACAAAAGGCAAGAAGATGCCATACCCAGCCATCTATTCTAATTGGGTCTTCTCCCTCTTCTCTTTTGTCGGCTTCACCATTGTTTGCATCCCCCTCCCATGGCACTTGAAGGGTATATCAGTTGCTCTGAGTCACTCTGCTGTTGGAGGCTGACCATTCTGTTCTCCAGCTTGGAATGTAGGAACATGCCTTTACATGGTTTGGACGGCTTTGGCTTGCCTTAATCAGTTCATCAATTCCATTGTTTGGAATCGCAACACCATAAACTGGGCCCCCGTTTGGTGTGATATCTGTGGGTTGCTTTTCAACTTGGTTCCAGGGTAATCACAGACTAATGACGGTTCACCACAGCTACAAGGATTATCATTGGCACTGCTGTTGCAATCCCTGCTGCTTCACTTTGCATTACCCGTCGTCTATATTATATCGCTTCAGCGCGGACTGTGACTGTTACTAGAGATGAGAAGCGTCGTCAGATCATGGTCGACTTGGTGATTGGTCTTGGACTTCCTGTCCTCGAAATGATTCTTTGTATGTTATTCCCAATACTGCCATTTGAATATACCCATTGACGCAGATACAGACTACATCCCCCAAGGTCATCGGTTCAACATCTTTGAGGATGTCGGATGCTGGCCTTCCCCTTGTTTTACTTGGGTCGCCCTCTTGCTCGTCTCTGCTCCTCCCATCTGGATTGGACTCATCTCTGGTATATATGCTGTCCTCAGCATCCGTGCTTTCAACCAGGCTCGTGCTAAATCCAAGGCGATTCTTTCTGGTCACTCCAACCTCACTTCCAGTCAATACTTCCGTCTCATGGCCCTTGCAGGCACTGATGTCCTCTGCACTGTCCCCCTCGCCATCTATATCACTTGCTACAACACCTCTGGCGGCATCAGCCCTTGGATCAGCTGGCAGGATACCCATGCGGGATTCTCCCGTGTCGGCCAGGTCCCAGCTATGTTTTGGAGGCACGACCCGAGGGATGAGATTTCTATTGAGATGGGCAGATGGTTGTGCGTCGCCTGTGCCTTCATTTTCTTCGGTTTCTTTGGCTTTGCAGATGAGGCAAAGAAAAACTACCGCTCTGCCCTCAGATCTGTTGCCAAGTGCATTAGATATTCCTGTGGCACCTTCGGCAAATTGACTGCTGTCGTCAACTCCTCAGAGTACGTCTCGTTCCCACGGATTACTAGTGCACTAATGGCTCTGGTTAGACTGTCAAAGAGCGGCAACCATTCTCAACTTGGGTCTCCTCCTGATATTGGCAGAGAGAAACTTGGCCGCAAAAACTCCTTCGAGACACCCTCCTCTTCCCCCAAAGACCTTGGTGGGCTTCTCAGTCCGGCAAGCTCTGTCAATGGGAAGAACTCGAACCCTACCAACATCTTTGGTAGCAAGAAGAAATTCAACGGCGAAATTCTCAAGTCAACATTCCAAAATGACATGCTCGACCTCCCCAACATTGGTGAAACTTTAGCAAATCACAGTTCTGGCGAAATATCGCTTGTCCCTTCGTCCGGGTTGTGGTCCTCCACATCACGTATTCCCATCCCCGAACCTGCTGTGACGCACTCAGAGTCCAGCAGTACTGAGCTCCACAGTGCATTGCACATTAGTTTCCCTGTTGACGTGCCTGTATCTGTCTTGTTTTCCGAGGATCCTCGCCAGAACTCGCACGGTATGGTGTAAGTGCCAGATCACCTGGGCTCCCGCCAACACCGCACATGCGTTGAAGACGGCTCTTAAAACACCTTCTAATTCTCCGCCCACTTTCGATTCGTGACTTACTACCTATCCTTGTATTCACTCATTCATGTTCACGACAATTTCATTCTGCTTGTCTGTTTATTTAAGTATTGTCACAAGATCGTCTGATAAGGGACAGGGCGAGGCTAAAGTTGTGAAAGTTGTGCAAGCTGTTCAGTTGAAGGCGCAAGTGTGCACTACGTTCTCGGCCATGGGAAGGATAAAGTTAAATGCTGGCCCAGAGACTTGTGCACGATTTAATACTACATATAAATGATACAAACACAAGATTGTTAATATCCTCTACGCGAGCAACCCAGGCGCTAGCGTCCAATAGATAAGATTTCATTATCTTATCAGAGTGAGAACGCAGCATTGCATTCTGGGAAACAACCATAACTGTAACACATCGATGGAGATGCGGCGGGGTTTCTTGATGTCCACGTCCATTCTCCACCACTAAACTCATGCTCGATACCTCCAACGACTCCAAGAAAATCGTTATCACATGCCGTTTCAGTAGGTTGTTCTTCGCGTCGATAAACTTATACTCAGGCTGTGTCCAACTTGACAGTACAGCACGACCAATGGCTAACAACGCATATCGAGCCCTCCTGGACAATCCGGCAGCTCAAACTCTGGCTCATTCACCGCCTCTTCCAGATAAGCATCCCCTCGCGCGTGTTCGCGCCTGCCCCGAGGTTAGGCACAGCTGCTGATCGGCCTCCAAGTCCAATTACGTTTGCTCCAGACCCAAGGACGAGACCTGCGAGTCCCATTATATTTGCGCCTCCACAGAAAGTGGGTGGTTATGCAGGGGCGGGGAGGGGGTGGTTGAGTGATACAGATGAAGATTTGTTGAGTGGAAGCGATGATGGCAGTTTGAGTGGGTTCTCGAGTGCCGGCAGGGGGAAGTGGAAGGGCAAAGCGAAAGCTAGGGGAGATGAAGTCCGTATAGGACAGGATTACCCAGGCACGGTTCCAGGCGGACGTATTGGCCCCTCACAAGCACACAGTGATACCGAATCCACCCCAGGACACGGCAACTCCCTAACATCTCCAACCTACACCGCTCCCGACGCTGACCGCTTTCCGGGCGGTGTAAACCCTCACCATTGGACTCTCACGCGCTACTCCACGGGTCAACTCCTCACAGACGACGACTCGCTAGTGGAATGGTTCAACATTAACGAGTTCGAGCTCATCGAGCTGCATGGGTTGAGTTTTCCCTCTACGCATGCACTGTACGAATACCAGGTCTATCACCTTTGGAATCCGGATCGACATCGGGAAAGGGAGCGGTTGAGGAAGAAGTTGAAGAAGCGGTTCGAGGCTGAGGCTAAGGAGGCCGGCAAGGATGGAAAAGAAGAGGGTGGAAGGGCGGCTCGACAAGCACAAATCCTCAAAGCGATGAATCTCAACTCTGGCGCGGGTGCAAACGTCGGGGTCGTTGAATACTACGGCGCCAAACTCTCCAATCTCCGCGTTGAAATGACACTCACACGGATCCCTCGTTCGATTGACACGTACGTCCAACCGTACTGGGAAGGCTGGGTGCGTACACTCCGTATCGTCTGGCGGGGAACCTGGAGCGAGTTCGCGGCTGGCGCTGGTGTTGCGAATCAGGCAATGGATCCATATCGGTATGGAGTGTATAGTGCTGGAACAACTACAGGCGGACTTGGTATGGGTGTCAATGTGTATCACTATGGGCTTGCGCAGAATTTGGGCGGTAGTGCTGGGGAGAGTAATAGGAGGGACAAGAAGAGACATTCGATGCGGTATCCGAACCGACTTGTGCGCGTTGAGTGGAGGGAGCGCTGGGTTCGTATACAAAATGGAACTTTGGCTGTTCTCAGAGACCGCGAGGTGCGTGCCCTTCACCCTTTTTTCTCATCTGAATCATTCTAATGTACTTGTGCTTACTGGCGCAGAGTGGGGATGCTACACATATACTTCCCCTCAAATACATCGTGTCGCTCACGGACACACAACATCTCGCCCGTTATCTTGCATACACCGGGTTCAATCCACCTGTAGACCACCCGGCAGTCACACCTGACATCCTCATCCCGGCTCTCAATCCTCCTATCCCACGCCCGCAGCAATCTGTGTCTGGGCTCTCAGACACCGATTCCGACGACCCTCTTCGGCCTTCACACCATAGCAATCACGGACATGGACACGGGAGCGGGCATGGACACCATCATGGCTCGAGTGTAGGCAGTTCAAAAGAATATAACTTCAGCTTTCCAAATGCAACACACCTGCAACGACATGTCAAAGCTCGTGAGCTTACACCGCTCGTCGGCTCGCGCTTCGACCCGACGTACCTCCCTATCACGATCGAAGAACAGAAAGCTTCTGGATTACGGGTCGTGTGCCTGCAGTTCCGCAAACGCTCCAGTACGTCCATTTCGGCCACTACCCCAGCAGCCAACCCCAGTACCAACAACAATCTCTACGGCGAGGCGAAGGATGATGACAAAGAAGCCGATGATGAAGAGGAACGGGAACGTCAGACAGCAATCGACCCGATAACGCTCGCCCTAGAAGACATGAAGGAGCGCGCAGGCGAATGGGGCGGCGTACGCTCCAATGGACCGTTGTGGAGATGTCCTCGTAGACTTCGCCCTGAGCCCGTGTACCTTACCAGAGCGAAGACGAGGATGCGAATGCGCTCTAGTCGGGATGTGTCTCGAAGACGCGGGGCAAGCGGGGGCGGTAGGGGGGCCAGCGGAGAGAATCAAGGAGGTAAAAATGTGGACGAGAATAGCATTATGACGGAATCGACGGGCGGCGATTCGACTATAAGAGGACTGGGTGAGCCCATCTACCTCGAAGAAGGGTCTTACCACCCTTACAAGCACCGTACGAGTGCAAATGGGAAACTACCTACGCATGGGGCTGCTGGAGGGAGAGGATCAATTCCCAGCCGTTCTCGCAAGGATCGCATATACAAGGACGATTATGATCAGCGATTACCGTCTAAATCACTTTCGCACGACACAGACCTTGATATTCATGGAGTGCTGGCGGCTCAAATCTTTGGTGGTGGAATACCTAGTAAGGCTCGGTCCTATAAGGAGGCGGTGGAGGAGAGAGAGAGGAAGGAAAAGAAAGAGAGGCGAAAGAGGGAGAAGGAACTGGAAAAGGAGCGGGCGAAGCAGGAGAAAGAATTAAGGGAACGTGAGAAGGAGAAGGGTAAGGGTAAAGAAAGGGAGAAAGAGGAGAAAGATAAGGATTGGGGTCTCGGTTCATTGAACGTCGCATTCTGGAACTGGGGCAAGAAGAAGAGAGCGAAGAAAGAGATGGAACGTGAATCCCGGACGCAAATCCAACGCGAGCGGGAGATCAAGGCTCAGTTTGCTGCCGCCGCCGCCGCCGCCGCCCCTACTATGCCTATTTATACTCCTTCAGCTGCCTCTGGTTCAGCGAGTACCTCAACCGTGCAACTCAGCGCAGCTGGCCACGAGCAGGGGACTGTGAGCGAGTATGGCACGGACTTTCGACCGCATTTTGCGTCAAGATCTGCGAGCACAAACACGATAACAACTGCCACAGGAAGTGGTGGTGGCGCTACAAGTCAGGGGATGAGTAGCACGACCGTCGTGAGTGGTGCTTGTGACATGGCAGGGGGTAGTGTTGGATCCGCCGGAGCGTCAAGCGGGGAAGACGACGACGACGATACACAGATCGAATTTGCCTCCTGGGATCGGGGCAAAAGCGAGACGAGTGATGTGGAGAGTACCGAAGACGACGAGGAATTAGACGAGGAGGAGCCGCAGGATGAAGAAGACAGTGATGACGATCATGACATCGTCGAGCCATATCCCGACGACGTATCAGACCATCATATCAAAGGATACGGGGCGGATGAGGAAGAGGAGATTGAATATGCAGACCAGCCCTCTGCGTCTCAAATTCGGGACCCAAATCGGGACTTGGAGATTGCGGTGGACAAGAGCAAGAACTCTGGGGGACTGGATGTCCCGAATGTCATCGTACAGGTAGAAGTGGACAAACGCGTCGAGAGGGAGATGGATATGCATAATAGGTCCAGGTCTAGGGTGGTCAAGCTTGGTGGACGCATACATATACCCTCTAGAGAAACTGCTCCTCCGGTTTCTGGACTTCCTCCTGCTGACAGGTCGAGTCCGGGTCTTGCTAGCGGGCTGCAAATGCAAGGGCAAGGAATGGTTCAAGGGCAGACGCAGAGAGCACAACAAGGAATGTTGACGAAGAAGCCGAGTCAGCGGTTGATCGGACAACTGCATTCGTCTGATGATGAACGCGGGGTGGAGAACCGAGAGAATGAGGATGACGACGCTGAATTGTCGAGTCCTGTTTTCGCACCACCGCATCATTCCAGGAGTTTCAGGTCACTGAGATCCTCTTCGACCTCCGGTCATGGCCATGGAGGCAGTACTTGTAGCGCATCCTCGCATGGAAGTAGCGCACCTTTACAAGATGAAGGCATAGGAGAGGAATGTGAGAATGACGATGATTTTGATCTAGATGACGGGTTGTTTGTAAACCGGAGGGCTGGGTATCGGTACGGGCTGTACGAGACGCGGAGGGAGGATAAGAAGAAACGTACGGAGTGCGAAAGGGAGTTGGAGGACCAAAGAGGACGGGAAGCAAAGATTCGAGAACAGCGGGAGCTGGAAACGAAGCGGAGAGACCATGAGAGACAGGAGAAGGAGAGGGAAAGAGAGAAGAAAGAGAGAAGAAAACGGGATGACGAGGGAGAATGGGTGTGTCTGGATATTGGGAACGACTTTGGTGAGCGTTACGAAGTCATAAATGATTCAGTATTGACCAAGAACAGCGTTCCAATCGTTCTTGAGGATCGTACACCAGCATTGCCCACATCCCATGAGATCAAGCTTCATGGACCGTCTGATGGGAGAGCCGCTGAATGACGCACCTCCTCCACCCCAAACACTTCCCCAGCCGCTGACAGCGAACGCGTATTCAGGGTCGACAAGTAATAGCGTCGGTCCTAGCAGCCCGAGTGCACACTCCCATCTTTCACATTCCCAGCCCAAACCCCGGCCAGATACATCAACAAATATTGGCTCGATCCTCGAAAACAAAGAGCCCTCAACCCGCCTCAGTGTGCCAAATTCCCCTGCTTCCCCACGTTCACATCACACAACCTCTTCACACTCCTCGTATCAAACTCCAGCTTCCCACTCTGTACCCTCTTCTTCCTCACCATCCGACCTTTCTGCCCCCCCACCTTCCACCCCTTCCTCCCACAACACTCCTCCCTCACCATCGCCATCACCGTCATCTTCTGAGGTTCAAATTGACTCAGAAACAGAATATGTCGCCCCCCTTCCAGGATACGGTGACCCGCGCTTCACATATCCCTCACGTGCATTTGCAACGCCACCCTACCCCGAATGGCGCCTAAATGTCCTACAAAGGGCCCAACGTGCAGGAATGGGAGATGTCGGAAGGGCGATGGAGATGTTACACTGGGGTCGCGAAGATCCCGTCGTTGCAGGTGCAAGTGGTGCGATGTTCGACTCTGAGCAGATGGGGAAGCGATGGGGTACTCGCGGAGGGTTTGGTGGGCTTCAGAATGCCAAGGATAAGGGGAAAGGGAAGAAAAGGGAGAGTGCGTGGAGTGGGGGTATAGATGATAACGTTTCAAGTCTTGGAACGATTGGACCCAGGACTGTGGGGAGTGGTGGGACCGTCAAGGGTGTTCAGATTGGCTCGCCGACCAGACAAAGAAAGAGATTGAGTTTGGGAGGGAAGAGCGCGAGGAGCGCAAAAAGTACTGGTTCTTCGAAGGGTATTCCCGAAGTTCTCCGCGAGGGCGGAGAAAGCGGGAACGAGAGTTCGAGAGAGGATAGTGATGGGAGTATGGGCAGTGTGATGAGTGCTTCTAGCGCTGGCGGGGAAAAGAAAGCTGCCAAGTCGCGCAAGACGATGACACCGACGTTGGGCATGCCTAGCAAGTTATCCAAATGGAGTGACGAGGAGGAAGAGCATGGGTCCGAGTTGGAATGGCTTGCATGGCAGGTCGATGTTCGTCGCCAAGCGAAGAGGCAGTATGCTATCCAGGCCCGGAGGGAGGCAAAGGCTGCATATGGTATGGGTGCAGAACCGGATCTGAACATCCCAGTAGATCCCACCAGCGATATGAAGAAGTACCTGAAACACAGGAAGAAGATGGAACCGAGTGCTGCTATCACACTACCGAAGAGACCTCCTGAAGGTGAGGGCCCCAGTCGCCTCTTGCCACTACCGGTTCAAGACTGACAGCTCCAGGGACAGATGTTTCAACGCCTTCGCTGGTGGTTTCGAACTCACTTTCTGGGGGTACACAAGCTACAAATCAACGTCAATGGTCGGGCGCAACGACATCCATCATCGCGACATCGTCAATGAGAGTAGAGGCCGACACACTAAGCCCACATCACGCCCACACTCTATCTCAACATACCTTGCACCACTCCGCCTCACTCCACACGGGTCTGAGGAAAGGCCCACAAGACCTCACACTCCGTAGGCCCAGTATGCCCATCCTCACCGCCAACGTCGACCCGAAGGAGAAGGATAAAGGGAAGGGCAAAGAGCGGTCATTCTGGGGTCATTTCAGTGCGAGTTCGAGCGTTGGTGGGTATGGAAACGACGAATTGAAGAGTCCGACGACGGCTGGGTCGAGCTGGTTCCCGTCTAGGCGGCCCGAAAAAGATGAGAAAGACAAGGACAGAGACCGGGAGTTGAAGGAGCTGTTATCCCCTGCGGGGAGCGTGTCGCAACCAGCAAGCGCAGGTGGGAGTGTTGGGAAGTCAGGAAGTATATTGCTAAAGGGCGGGTTGTTGAGGAAGAAAGATAGTGGTGACGTCACGCGGGATAAAGAGAAGGAAAGGGAACGAGAGAAAGAGAAGACGAAGCCAAGTGAAGGAGAGGCGAAGAAGGGTCAACGCCCTCAATTATGGGTCGCTACTTCCTCTTCTACGGCATCATCGTCAGCCACTATGCAAGCGGCGGAGTCCTCGAGATCCCCTGAGCATGTCAAGAGTCCCACCTTTGCGTCCAAGCGCTTCGTGAAGAGAATGCGTTCGGATGCTAGTCTCTTATCACTTCGAGGCGAAGTTATTCCTGAGGCACCTCCACAACAGCATCAACCGATCAGGAAGAAGCAAGGGCCTATGGACAAGTTTTTCACTTCCGCGATGGACTTCGCTGATGGCAAATAGGTATTTATTCGATTTCATGTAGGAATAGGCTTTTGGATACACCTTTGTAACAGTATAGCTTGTAATATGATGATATCTCGTCTCAACCTTGGACATTACCATCGGTCAGTCTATTTTGAAGTAGTGAGTATATAGCAGCACTGCGTAATAACCTAGTCACAATAATTGCATTACGAATGTGGTTCCGTTCGAAACACGAGATGTAAGGATATTCATTGGAACGGGAGCGCGCGGCCGTATAACTTGCGAGAACTGCGTAAATGAAAACATCCAGAATATTACGGTCTCATAAATACCTAAACAGGAGTTTAGAATACGTCACGAATACATGATCATGGCGTGGCACTCACAACTCTATGAAGTGCACAGGCGACGAGGGCGAGAATAGTATACGGGTCAACTAAGGGGAGGATGAAGAACAAAGCGAGGGGGAGGGGAGCAACGATCATTATTCAAAATGACGTCCCCTCTTGGGGTCTGCCTTCCTCTTCTCGACCGTTTTCTTGACTTTCCTTTCAGGACGGACAACGATAACGGGGACGGGTGAATGTGACAAGCAGTACTTGCTGATACTTCCCATGCCAATCATTCCCATGCCTTGCCACGAGCGGCGGCCACGAGTGCCCACAACAACTGAATCGGGGCGGTAGAGCGCGATGAGACGATCGAGGGAGTCGGTGATCTTTCCAGGAATGTACTCCAAGATCAGTGAGAGCTACACTGAGAGTAAGCTAATAATAGATTTCTGAAATGGTGTGATGTGCTTTCCTTGCGGTCGGGGTCGCACTCGTAGCTCTTCTCTTGGATTGTGCGCATGAGATCACGAGCGTGGTCGCGAAGAATGTCATGATCTTTTTCTGCTCAATTGATGAGCTATGAAAGGTAGATAAGGGAACAGATGGAGTGCTCACCCAAGACTTCCTCGTCCACTCCTCGGAAAACTATCAACTCATCGCCGTCTTGGACAAGGGCCTCTAGACACCAGTCAAGGGCCTCGCTTCCACTTTCATCGGGACTAGCAGCACAAAGAAAGACTCGGGTATTCCGTGTGCGTTTGTAGCCTTCACTCTTGACCTGGAGGGTGAAGCTGAACATACTGGCATTGGGGTTCTCGAAGGTGTCAAACGACACTTTGGGAGTATAGGCTGGTGTATGGGGCATAGGCGGTGAGGATGCAGGGAGATGAGAGAGCTGGGGTCTAGGAGGGGACTGAGATCCCGCTCGGGATTCAGTCATCGATGAGGGTGCAGATGCTGGATGATGCTGGTGGGGTGGGTGCATGATTGAGCTTGTGGGTGTTAATTCGCAGTGGAAGTAATGTGAGTCGTCGGCTTCGTCGGGGAGGGAGAGGGGGACGTGGTTGATAAAGGGAGAGGAGAGCGGGGAGAGCTGGGCGTTCTGGGTCGGCGTCGGCGGCCGGGAGTGTTTCAATGCACTGCGCAACGGAGGAGGGGGGAGAACGAGATGAGTATGGCCCGGGCTCACCGGCGCCGAGCTGTCGTGGCCTTCCGTGGACGCCATCGAGGTGGTAAATATAGAGCGCCCATCGTCCAGCCCTTTCCCTTTCATGGGTCGGCGGGGTTTCAATCATTCTCGGCATTTCCCTTTCCGGTGTCTTGGCCGTGCTTGGCTTCCCCCTATCTCTCCACCAACTTGGATTCTGGTTCAAGTATGGATAGCCCGAACACCCCCCATCTTCGCTCCCTGCTTCACTCCGTACATCTGAACGGTCATATATAAAAGATGGGCTCGTTACTCACGAGTCTGTCCGTCGACCTCTGAGCTTGGTTTTCCACCCTGAATAATGCACCGAGGGGCCACAAGCTCGTCCACAAAGTTCTTCGAACCTTGTCACAGACATTTATAGTTAGTACTTTTCATAAGTGAATGTCTTGTGGAGAACAATAGTCCAGATCTTTATTTAATCTACACCCACAGGTGATCTGGTTCATCAGATATGCTTGGCATTCAACAGGCGTCTCTTTTACTCCAAACCCTCATTATTCGTAGAGAGGGATACCTTGACTGTACCGAATTGAATACCGGATCGAGTAACACACGATGCCATAGACGCTGCACGCAACCCCCTAGAAGCCGTTTAACTTCTATCACAAGTTCTATAGCATCTACTGCTTAACTTGACGTCTTGCAGAAAGACAGAAGGACACGTATATGCTTCCTAGGTCTTGAGGCTCGTCGACTTTGTAGCTGGGACCTCATTCCACTTCTTACCTTGCCTTTCCTCCCGCACAAGTTTGCGGTCTCATAAGAAAGCTTCGCACTCACAACTAGCATCAAAATACCTCGTCAGCCCACGATTGTTTTCGTGTCGGTTGTGCCCTCTGTCAATCAGCCACATAATGTCCGCCACGAAGAAAATCAACATGAGCAACTTTGGACAAATGCACTGATCGCAACGCCTCTGATAGAAGGTCTTGGAGCATTACATGACCCTTGATCAATTCCACACATACTCTTTCTATACTTTGATTCTTCGCCGTCCTCAACGTCCATTTTGATAGGGACATCCGACATTACCCTGTTTATGGGCTCCACCACTCCCTTGCTTTCGTGTCAACGCCTACCATCCAGGGACATAGGGAAGGATTGATGACAATGAACAAAGCACATCCACTCTCATGTGGGCGCTAGTGCTCATAACGACTTATCACTCGGGAACCATGATAGCTGGCCGGGCGGGTAGTATCTCGCCTCGACACCGTAGTATGGGTGAATGGTCGCGTGGTCACTCTACACATGCACTCAACACCCTACTGCAAACGGATGGCCATTAAGTACCGTATACCCTCCAATATCTAATACTTTTTGACTCGCAAACAAACACAACATAAAACAATTCACCACTAATTCGACTAAACAATAAACTAACACAAAATCTACAACAAACCCAACACCACCTCCCGGCCTCATGTTCACGCTCGCGTTGTGGCGACTGTGACAATCAATCCCCCAATCCCGACTTTATAAGCTGGGACTGGGCGGAATGGAGGTATAAATCGACCTCTTGCCCTTTGAAAATACGGTATGGAGCTGTGGTCCATATACTTATTTCAGCTGTTGTGGTGAAGCTTCGACCAAGCTTCCTCCGTTGTCTGCCTTCCGCTCTTCTCGTCCGCTCTGCCTGGCTTCCTTCCTAACTTCGGCAAACTTACGACTCGAGGACAAACTCCTTCGCGCTTCACATTCTCTTGAGTTCTCGTCTCTTCCAGTCCCCCACATTCCCCAGACTTACCGTATTCACGACCTCGACGCCTTAGATGCACCCCTCTTCCGGTTGATTTATACGAATTATTGGCGTCCTAATCCGAGCGTGGCACGTTTCAGGTGCCGCTAACATTATCGATGGTGCTACTGTTGCGCAGATGGAAACCCGTTCCGTCGGAGAAGGCGGGGGAGCCGTGGAATGGTGGAGGAACTTGACGTTTTATCTGGTTATGGGTGTGTTGATGTTTTTTATGATTGTAGCAGTGAGTTAATCTCTGCCTCCTGCCTTCCGGCGCTTCTCGCGTTATTGCTTGTTGTAGAGAACGTTTGCTCAGACTCGTGCAAAAAGGGGCGAGAGTGAAAGTAGGATAGATTACAGGATGAGTATTATCGACAAGTTTCAGTGAGTGGGAGACTGTCCCACTGCTTGAGGCGTTGGCTGGTAACGGGAACGATTTTTCAGAACTTGACAAGGCCCAGCTACCCTTCGACTCGCGAAGCTTTGCAATAAATATCTTGTCCCCTTCGATTAGCGCCTAACTTCTTCCCGTAGATGTTGCTACCTCTGCCGACAGAGTATACTGTGTGTACCATCTATCAAACTCAGCCTCTGTACTGGGAGAACCCGGAGGGCTGGGAATTACGGATCCACCCCATGCCCATCCCAGCCCGACTCGAACGTTAACGAGCATAGTGACGATTCCTGCGATAGGAGCGACGCCATCGGAAAAGATTCCGGCGGCAACCTCGGTATGTGTAACAGAGGTAACCACTAGAAGGAGCATCCAGATTCTGAATATGATTAGCGATGACTCCTCCAGTCACTGAAAACGGACATACGTGTATAGGGCTGCGCTTTCAATGACAATTGCCATGGCTTTCTGAAACGGGGCAGTTGAGTCAACGGCTCAGTGGAAGAATGGCTGATTTTGGCACGTACCATGATGTCAGCACCTCCGTAGCTTGCGACTTGCCGCGCTTCCCTGACTTTGTACAAGACTGAACCTAGGCAGATCAACTGAGTTCCAGGGGACTTGGACAACTCGCGAGCACGTTGATCTTACCTGTGAAATAGACGTTCAGACTTGACGCAAATCAGGAATCAGGGAGACTCAAACAAGGTTTTTGAATGCGTACCATATAGAGAGGATGATAAGAAATAGCAACCATTGGGGAGAAATGGTCTCGTAGATGATATAGTTCGCAGTAAGGCCTACGCACGTCACTAAGATGCATGAGCTCAGTTGCGGGTATCACGTGTAGCTGGATTGACCCGTACCGAAATAGCCAATCCACACAAGATACGGAAAAAACATCACATAAAAGGACTTGTTAAAAATAGCCCAAAGTCGATAAGTCTGACACCATCGTGGATATGAGATGAGATGAGGAACGGGAGGTGGAGATCGCTCACTAGGATTATATCGCTGATTTTTGACGTGGTGACGAAAAGTATGGCTCGCCCGAAGATGGCCGGACTCAATGAATGTTCGTTGCTAGCACCAAGCTTTAGAAAGAGACCTGCGTTGGATCCAGCATCCACCCAGTCTGGCTTCAGTATCCTCAACCAGGAGAAGACCCAAACCTAGCAAAGGGGAAGACAAGATAGTATCACCTGACAGATTTTGAGACATAGTATATACTCACACCTGAAAGACAAAGGAACATCAGGATGCCAAGGCAAAGATATAAAAGGAGGGACAGCCTCTGTTGTTTTTCCACCACGACGGACCTATTGCTTAGTGACCGCCGCCGGAAAACGAGCAGGGAGGTGGAGGTGATAAACAATATCATGAAAATCCCGTAGAGAGAACACTCAACGAACATAGCGACCAAACTGGATTCAAAGGAACCAGTGAAAACGTGGCTTTCTGAAGCCATTTCAGAAAGGGCGAAGGGAGGGGGAATCCAGAGTGAGATGGCAAAAGAAGTTCTGTGCATCATATACATTCTTCCCTATAGCGTCGATTACCAATGGAGAACCGTGATCGGTATGGATGGCCTCAAGCAAGCTAACGTGGAAGCTCGTATCTACATTATGGGAGGATATGAGGTGTCAAACTACACACACCATATGGTCAGCTGGTTGCGAATTGTTTTAGGGGATACACTGATTGATTGAGAGTCAATAGTCACTGATAGCTTGTTGAAACGTGGCTCCTTAAGCACAAGGTCAGGGTGAGGAAAAAGAGGAGACTGCATTGCACCGTGGAAGGGATTGCTGATAAATAGACAATTGATGGTTGACTAGGCAACAATGGCTATCTTAGGGAGATTTAATGACTTTGAGTTTTCCACTGTGTGCTCCTCACTATGGTACAGTAGGGGACATCCAGAGTCGACGACTTTAATATCTCAGGATTGGCTTGTTGAAAGTGTGAGATTTTCTGGAAGTGAACTCCAATTCATGAAATACGTTGAAAAACAAAATTTTCAGATTTTTCTCACAATTTTTTTGATATCTGCCATTTTCAGCACATGCACACTCAAGCACCAATTTCATATCTCAAAAATGGAAGACTTTCTGTAGTATCTAGAATTCTAGTTATATTATCTAAACCTTATCAGTGTCTGATTTTCTCCTGTATGATGTTAGAATTCTAAACCATAGGCATGTTGCCTGAACATGTGGTCAGGAAGTCACAAAGTTTTCATCTTCCATACATATCTATTTCTCCACCCTTAACAGTCTATGGATGTCAACAAGGAGTTGAATGAACTTAAACAACTTTACAAGCTTCAACATTGGTTTTGGGAACAAATCCTGTTAATGGAGAATGAGGAGGGTGAAGCACTTGCAGCATCAGCCCTTCTCATACATGGACTTGACCAAGCATATGAAATCTGTTATGCAAGGCATTTGAAACAGTGTCTATATCTTGTCTGAGCTGACCTCCTATCTGATCTCCATCTCAGCACACCATGGCAAAGGCTCTACCTTGGCTGGAATGACCATGCCTTCATCACTACCATCAGTGGAAAGGCCAAAACTATATATACCAAAAAATATCAATACATATACTGAAATGTACTAAAAGCCATGAAAAGCCATGTATCCGGAAGGTATTCTGCAAGGTATGAAAAGATTGGTAGGCAGACAAATATTCTGCACCATACAACCACCTCCAACATTCTCTGGCATCACGAGCTGATTTGTTATGTGATATCATGGACACAATCGGACTTACCAGATCCACTCCGATTGTATACTCCCCCACACACTTTCCCGATGACCCTAACAAATCGGCGACTGTGATCGATCTCATCTTTACTACATCTCCGTCCGACCTCCCCGCCCCTACACATTCTTATCAACATGATTGGAGATCCCGGTCCGATCATATTCCTCTACTTGCCCACATTCCGCTTTCATCTATCGTCACTCCCATCACCGTCAAACGTACCATTCCTAGAGATTCGGAAGAAGAAACTCTTTTCTTATACAATTGCTCTCGGCGCATAGAGGCCATCCCACTAAACTTCGCATCGTCCGAAGATGTCAATAATTACGCATCCACTATCTTTGATATCGTTTCAGATGAGTGGAATTCAAATGCGGTCGAAGTAAAAATCTGTCGGCGATCTAAACCTTGGTGGAATAAGCAATGCTCTGACGCTCTATATGCCTTCAACGCCCACCGCACCAAACGCAATTGGAGTAACTTCAGACGTACTACGAGGAAAGCAAAAAGAGCTTTCTTCGATGCAAAAATCTTGGAAATCTCTAGGGAGAAAAGACGTCCTTGGGATCTCATGTCATGGGTTAAAAAGCGGAACCTTCCCCCATCCCAATCCATCCTCCACAAAGGACAACCATGTGATGAACCCGAGAGCCTATGGAAGGCACTTGACGAAACCTACAATGCGGCGTCTGATCGACCGGTTAATCTCAATACCGCCAATTTCGCTCCCAAACAAGATGAGCGACCCTGGCCCCCTTTCTCGACTAGGGAACTGACAGACGCTCTTCATCCATGCGCCAACTCCTCCGCCCCGGGCCCAGACCATCTCACGTGGGCCCACATCAAATTCTTCATGTCCAATGATGTCATCAAGTCGAACTTTACATCATTTGCCTCTGCGTGTATTCAATTCCACACATGGCCTGAATATTTCAAAACGTCCACTTCGGTTATTATTCCTAAACCGAACAAACCCCACTACTCGACGCCTAAAATGTTTCGGCCAATCGTCCTCCTTAACACCCTAGGCAAACTTATTGAAAAGATGATCTCTAATCGTCTTCAATTTGAATCTACACAATTCGACTTGGTTCACCCTTTGCAATTTGGGGGCATCATTCACCGCTCCACTGAAGATGCTGGAGTTTTCGTCACCCATATGGTCCGCACTGGATGGAAAAAGAACTTGAAAACGAGCGTCCTCGCCTTTGATGTCGCTCAATTCTTTCCTTCTATTAACCACTCTCTTTTAATTGAGATTCTTAAAAGACACGGCTTTAACTCGTCTATAGTTTCGTTCTTTTCAGACTATCTAGTCAATCGCTTTACTAAATACTCTTGGAACAACGACACTTCCCCCCTTTTCCCTGCTTCCGTAGGCGTAGGCCAAGGCTCCGCTCTTTCCCCTATTCTAACCGCTCTTTATCTTTCACCTTTCATCCACAAATTCTCAAATGATGCTCGGTGTAAACTACTCTCTTTTGTAGACGATGGTCTCATTATTGTACAATCTGACTCCTTTCATACAAATTGTAATTTACTTGCCTCCGTATACCTTAGTTGCGAACAATTACTAACCTCAATGGGCCTCGTCCTTGAACATGACAAGACTGAGGCTTTTCATTTCTCCAACCGCCCTTGGGCGGAACCCGACCCTCACATCATTGTCGATCATCCCATAAATGGTCGCCTCACCTTCATCCCAAAACGACATCTCAGATATTTGGGTTTCTATTTCGATCGGGCTCTCACTTTCAAGGAACATGTCCGATATTACTCTACAAAGGCGCTCTCCACAGTCAAATGCATGCGTCTTCTCGGCAACTCCATTCGAGGCCTTTCCCCACTTCACAAGCGCCTCTTATACAGGTCTTGTGTCGTCCCTATAGCCATATACGGTTTCCGTCTGTGGTTCAATCGCAATGGCCGATACAGAGGCCTCATCAAACAACTCCAACAAATGCAACGGTCTGCAGCCCTTTGGATCACCGGCGCATTTCGCACAACGCCCACGGGTGGAATTGAGGCTATTGCTGGTCTCATTCCTATCCAACTACACCTATTCAAACTCGCCAAGCGATGCTCACTCCGCTTTCAAACCCTTCCCTCTTCCCACCCCCTCAAGATCCTCACACGCGATGTTGATCCTCTTGACGCGCGCTCCACCAAAATCAGATCCTCCGCATTGGATTTCGTATCCGACGCCCAACTAGTCTCGGATCGATTTAACCGCCTTCACCCAAGCGCCAAACCCGGCCAGCGTTTAATCGATCACTTCGAATCTCAAATTCACTTCCACCAATGCCCTACTCCCATTGACAACAATGTAAAAGCACGATATATACAATCTCTCAACGTAGCTAGAGATTCTTCTTTCTCTTCTCCAGTTTCATTAGTAGTTTCCTCTGATGGCTCTGTCCCCTCCAATCCGCGTCTCTCCGCTACATCTGCGTATCTAGTCTTTGATTCCTCTGCTTCTGATATTCTTTCTTCATCCGTTCGCCCCTGTGGTGAAGTTCTTTCTTCTGACTCCGAATCGTACGCTATCCGCCTCGGTCTCTTTTCCGCTATCTCTATCACCATTTCTCGTAGCTGCTCTACCATATGTTTCTTCACTGATTCTATTTCTTCCGCAAAACTACTTTTTAATTATGGTCCTCATAGTGCTCATAAGGATGCTCTAGCTGTCATCCCCCTCCTCCGAGTATGGTTGTCCTCCTCTCCCCTCAACAATGTCCACTTCTGGTCGGTCCCTTCCTCTGAAAAATGGTCGGTCCATTTCCAAGCACACAACCTCGCCAAGTCGCTACGCATACCCAACAACCCACGGTTCCCTATCCGCACCTCACTGGGCTACGTTCGCAATCATTACACCACTAAATGTCTCGCCCTGTGGAGACAAAAGATGAACGTTCCCAAACACCGAGGCCATAATTGGCTCCCTCTTACCAACTCCGCGGACCAACCCTTGGAACCCAAATACACCAATGGCGGCACCTGGCTCTCATCAGGACTTGGTGCTGACCCAAACCTATGCGCGCGCTTCACCCGCTGTGTTACCGACCATGCGCCTATTGGCGCTTTCAGACAGCGCTTCTTCCCAGGACGCTACATCACATCCTGCCCATGCGGCGAAGAACTCGAGACACGGGACCATATCATTCACCACTGTCCCCTCTACCACCGGCCATATGGTATTCGTACAAACATCCACTGGCTCATCTCGTTCCTCCGCGAAAACCCGGCAGCGTTCTCCTTCGCTAACCAGATACAAGGACCAATCACCTTTGAGGATTACAACACCCGACGGCTTTCTCGACGAGAGAGGTTGGCTCTACATGGCGCTCCTGATGTTCACTAAAGCATCTTTCCCTTCTCACCTATTTCAACTACGCTTGCCTCTAGCTAGCTCCTTATTCCCTCCATCTCTTCATATTCGTATCTTTTCTCTCTCTTTGTTTGAATTGCTGTACAATATATCTTGTGTTGGTTGTCTCTCGCTAGCTCCCTCACTCCCCCCTCTCTTCTCTTTCTTTCTCTTCTCTCTTTGTTTCTTTCTCGTGTTTGTAGGTTTCGGTTCTTGGGACTGCTATCGCGCACCCGTTTGTAGTAGCTAGTCTATTGCAATAAATGTTGAATAAAAAAAAAAAAAAAAAACATTCTCTGGCATATATACCTGCCAATCATGTTAGAGAATACAAGGTAATGCAAGACTTACCTACCATAGATAGATATAAAACTTGTAGAACAGCTGAAACCATGTATTCCACCAAAACCAATATATAAACTGAAATCTAATAAATACACCAAAAGTCAATGTATCTGGAAGCAACCATACAAACCATGAAAGGATTTCTAAGGAATGCAAAGATCGCCAACATATCCTAGTATATATACATGTAAATCATTGTAGAGAATACTAACCAATGAAACCCTTGCCTACCATTGATGGGTCCAAAAGTTGGCAGAGCTTACAAGGCAATAAAATCTTTTGATGTAATCCAATGTTAGAAACACTCATAAGGTATGAAAGCTTTTGGAAGGCTTCAATCATCTCATCCCATTCAAGCACACCAAGCTTTGCTGAAAGAACTATATTTCTAACTAAAGCATACACCCAGCAAGTACAATACAATGGATATCAGTACAAAAGCAGCCCAGGAACTATAGAGCTAAACCCCAAGTCACAATGACCTCCTGGGTGTTTCACTTGTAGCAGCTGCCTTATGTTTCCTGGTTGGTTGGCTCATGAGCTGTTGATAAAGCTCATCAGCATCCTTGGGCTCTTCTTCCTCTGCATGAACTTTGTGACTCAGCTGGGATTGCAGTGACTGAGATTGCAGACCTTGATTGGCATGATGCTTCAGAGGTCAGTGTTCCTTCAGTTCAGCTCAGGGGGTCACAGCCTGGCTGCTTTGCACTGTATTGTTGTAGTGCTTGAGGTGAATATGATTTTGCTGTTGAGGTGTTTCATTAACAGGCAGGGCAAGGGGCAGTGGAGGAGGCATTTCACCAGTGGGCTGGACAGGAGGTGGTGGAGGAGGCATTTCACTGATGGGCTGGACAGGAGGTGGTGGAGGAGGCATTTCACTGACAGGCTGGACAGGAGGCAGTGGAGGAGGCATTTCATGAGTGCTGGATGGAGACAAAAGGGGTGGTGCTACCCAGCATATCAGGACATGCCATAGGCATAATTAACACTCACAAACATATGATACTCCCCCTGGGGCAACTAGAAGGCAGTACACTGTCAGATTGTTGCACAAGAGGCAGTGCCTTGCTGAGATGAGGAGACCCCTCACCATCAGAGGGCTCTACTCTGGAATCTTCCTCAGTAGAACTATCATCATCTTGCTCAAGGAAACACAGATAGTTGTCATCTTCATGGTTGATGCAAATGAGAGGGGTTGTTTTTGTGAACACTTCAGGACCAAAGATATGCCTTGAAGCAGTTAGCTTCATGGTGTTGTATAGAAGAGGAACTTACTTGGACAGTTTATTAAGCAACTTCCTCACCCATGGGTTGTTCTTGTTGCTGAATACCTTATAAAGCATGTAGAAAAATTCTTCTTTCTTGAACAACACTGGCTCAGTATGCCAGTCATCAGTGGCATCCAGCATGAAATGTGTCTGAGGGATGAATGAGATTAATGAGTCATTTTCAAGTAACATGTACCTGGACTGCAGCATAGGCCAATGTCCCTAGTGTGATGCATGAAAGTCCATTTATCTTGGTGTGGCTAGCCCTAGTCTTTGGCTTTGCATACTCAAGGCTATTGGTGGACAAGGGCAAAGTGAAGATATGCTTGAAGACCTTGAGCATAGGTTAAATCAGAGTCTACAATAGCATTAGAAAGAACTTACATGAAGCAATAACTCACCTTCTCCAAAACCCCATTGAACCTTCTCTTTGTTGTACTTGCCATCCTTGTACATGAGCCTTGGGAACATCTTCACATTAATGGCAAGCATCCCAGCCTGAAGCTTAGCAATCATCCTGATTGGAAATCAATGTGCATGTAATTGACAATATTCAGATGAATATATGTACTCATCTAGTTCAGCCTGGTAGTCACCATAGTACATGGCAGGCATCAATAGCTCTGTGATCTGCTTATGAAACCAGCTGTGTGATGTGCTTTTGAGCATTGAAGGTAGGATTTTGGGGATGAGGCACTGACTGGGGATGGCCAGATGGATATATTTGAGCCTTTTCTTCTTTAGGGAACCTGTGTCATTTGCTCAAGCTTGGCCAGTGATGTGAGTCATCTGTATAGTATGTCAAACAGTAATGATATGCATGCACCCTGTCAGGGGACATACCATTTGAGCAAGTTCAATTAACAGATGTATTTGCTTCAAAAACTTGGGGAGTGTTGAGTGAAAACCCCCAATCTGGATGCATATAATCCCATATATGCAGGAGCACATCTTGCTTTCATCATCATCCAGGCTTGTATATGCATATACATCAGTATATATTCAGAAATAATGTGAAGAGTGTACTGAGCACTGAAGGCAGGAGGAAGTGCAGCTTCAGGATAGTCTTCCTGAAAGCCAACCTGAAAGACTTTGTAGAAGTCCACCCATGGTGATTCACTGCAGGTGATCCAACTAGCAATGTCCTTTACTGAATTACTGGGTGCCAGGTCAGTGAATGTGCTTTAAACTTGGGATACAATTGCCCCTTCTTCTGTTTCTCATTGGGCTGGAGTATCTCAGCAAGGGGGGGAGAAAAATCTTTGAGGTCATCATTATCTGCAGGTGAGGGCATGGTGGGGGTTAGAAGAAGAGATGTAAAGGCATGAATTGCAAGTGAAGACATCCTATCATATTTGGGGATCATGTGATTAAAAGACATCCCCTTGAGAAGACATCCAAGGAGTTGCTGATCCCAACATGCTATAATAAGAGCACTGGAGTATCCCAATGTGGCAAGTACTAACCACTGCTACCTTATGAAACTACTAGGGGATGCTCAAGGGGAGAAGTTAGTTATCCCAAGTGCTGGAATATCCCAGTGCATCAAATAAACAACTGAGGTGATGTTTGGGGGGAGGGGGAGAACTTAAATGATCCTAACTGGATAGAGTGAGAGCACTAGAGTCTCCCAGTGCATCAAGTAAACAACTCAGGCAAACCTTGAGAATCTAGTAACACAATTCAAATTTGACAGACTAAAACCCCAATGTATTTGAAAGCAGTTATAATAGTTATATGCAATCTACAACAAGCAACTAGACATCTTTCTATCTCAGTGCTTAAATGCTTCATGGAGAAGAAATCACTCACTATAGCATAATCACAAAGTAGCAGGCATGTTCTGATTTAAGAAAGTCATTGACCAGGCCTCCACAATCTTCACAGCACACCTTCCCTCTGTGAATCCCTGCAGCTTGTTGTGCCATTTTGTAGCACTGATAGGCACACAAAGATTGTTCTCAATGGCATCATTCAGGATCAACATGGTACACTTCTTGTACAGCTCTTCAAGATGAGGTGACCATCAACTGTTGTTTTCACTGCTAGCTTCAAAGGTAGAGACAAGGGGATACCAAGATGATTTCAAAATGTTCTTCCTGACACCTGTTGATAGAGAATTAGAATTAGCCTAAGGGAGATCAAGATAGCCTTACCTGTGAAACTCTTATAAAGCCCACATAACACATCAAGTTCATCATTTGTCAGGTCATCATCCAAGTACTCCACCCCATCAATGTTACAGGCAATGAAGTTGTAGTTTGACTGCAGGTAAACTCCAGATGGGCCTTTAAGCACTTCACTGATGCCAGTGTGCCACAGTGCCAATCACTACATGAACTCTCCATGAAGAAGTGCCACTTGGGCCTGTTTGGAATACAGGATTGTGTGGCATTGTTTTTTCCAAGAATTGAAGTCTTTTCTGGTGAACACATGGCCCTGAAGTCACATAGGCACTACTAAGCAGGTGAGTTGATCCCATTTGGGCTGCAAGCTTGCTCTCTTCTGCAGCATTCAAAATGGAATCCCAGTAGACACCAATTCCATCATGATATCTTTCTCAGTCAGTTCATTGTTGAGGCAGCAGATAAACAATGCAGCAGAGGCTGTGTAGACAGCGATATACCAAGGAACTATAGCCTGGTCACAAAGGTTGAATGTGTGGAGCAATTGCTTGCCCAACTTCACCTTGTGGATGAACTTGAGCTGTCAGGCAAAATGAAGCTGCTGCCCACTGGACATTGAGAGGTCCCAGGTCAATAGGTAGGGCTTCTTCTCTTCCTTAGCTGCCAGACATATTCCAAATTCAATGCACAACTGGCTGAGCAATGTTTTCCAGAACATGTTGTCTGGTTTAACAGAAGTGGTGCCCAGCACTGCAATGATGGATCAAATATCACCCAATCCTATAGCTCCCACAGTTGCAAGCTCACTAGCCAGTTGAACAAAGCCATAGAAATTTGTCAAGATCTCCAACACCTCCCATTTTGCCAATTCAGCCAACCCTGCATAAGAAGTGGCAGTGAACTCAAAGGGTTGTAACCCTTTCTGTGCCACTGAGGGCTAGTAGGCTGGACTGGCAATTGACATGGCAGAAGGCATGGTTGACATTGGTGAAACAGTTTGTCCCTCTGGCACAGGTGAAGACACTCAAAAATCTGGTGCTTCCTCATCAGAGCTTTCATTGCTGTCTTCAGAGTACTCTCCCCACTCTCAGCAACAGTTCCACTCATTGAAATATGGGTTATAGTGCTTTTGCTCCTTTCCATAGTCATCTAGTATCTCCTTGCATTCATCCTGATGAACCAATGTTCATACAAACTGAGTTAGATTGTTGAAATCCCAATCCCACATGTAAACAGGAGTAGATTCCATTGGTGGGCAGCACTCACAATTCTCTCATCATTGCTGCTGCAGAGGGGTCTCCCTCACTTGCCTCTTTGCACATGTGGCTTCACACTTCTTCAACCAAGGCTCTCAGACAGCATGGCCAGATTTTGAAGGTAGTATTATATTCATCCTTGTGTGCTTTTTGGGAGGTGATGACAAGGGGGGCATAATTACCAAGGAGTAGTCCTGGGGTACAACATTGAATTGCTGTTCACTGAAATCAAAACTTGGTGTGACATCTGATGACCCATAGAGATTGTCATTCATGCAATCTGGCATCAAATTCAGAGCAGGAGTTGAGAAAATCCAGGTTGTAGCTTCCTGGAGTAACTCAGGAGGCAGTCAAATCAGCTTGAAATTGACACCCTCCTGATTAGCCCATGCAATTTCTCTCTTGCCCCAATGATACCAGACAGGGACTCCTTCACCAATAAACCATGCAGTGTGGGACTGGTTAGGATGATCATCCAGAAAATGGAGGAGGAGACCAACTTGCTCCACATTCCAAAATCTCTGCAGCAAAGGGGCAGTGTGAAACTGGTCCCACAAAATCTGGTCACTCCACCACTTTACTAGCTGCACAAACCAGTGAGGAAGTGTAATGCCTTCCTTGAAATTCAGATCCTCTGGAATCTTTCTTGTTATCCAGAAGATCAGGCCTATCCACATTGTGAACCAGTCCCTGCCTTGCAAGATGGTGTACCAAGCTACTTGTTCACTGATATGGCTGTTATGGTATTCCCATTTGCATGGCAGAAATGGCATAATGTAGCTCAAACCATTCTCTTTTCCCAATAAACTGGCCACTTCCCACAAGAGTCAATTGATGACAAGCCACTGAGTGGAGATTTTTTCCAGCATGATAAACACATTGTTTTCTTTCAGGGGTATGTGTCTAGGAGTGAACACCAATACATCCAGGAGAGAGCCATTGTAGCACATGGGTCTTCTTGATACAAAGCCTACTCTGTACTTGCAGCCCACCAGTGTA
Organism: Podaxis mareebaensis; assembly: GCA_018524725.1. NCBI lineage: Eukaryota > Fungi > Basidiomycota > Agaricomycetes > Agaricales > Agaricaceae > Podaxis > Podaxis mareebaensis. The sequence goes on along the minus strand of JAEUWP010000269.1, from coordinate 6,322 downwards.
GTTCATCAAATGCCTCTATTGAAGTAGCTCCATGGGTAGTAAGTGAGGCCTTGTCAAAAGTGAACAGCAGGTTCTTGACATTGCACTCACTGTTAGGAGAAAAAAAGATGTCACCATTGATAATTTGGACCCTTCCACACATATTGAAAACAATGTTCAGGAATGTCCCTGGTGATCCCAAGGAGTAGAACTCACAATTTCTGGAGTATCCCAGAAAGTTGAGTGTCAGTTTCTGGAGTTTCCCAGAAAGATGTGTGTTAGGAAGAAAAATTGCACTGAGAAAAATGGTCAGTTGCAGTGTAAGGATGAGCTTCTATCTACTTACCCAGCTTTACATTGGGTTCTATAGTTTGGTGTAAGAGAATGAGGGAAAATCTGAAGAAGGTTGAAGTGTTTAGTCCTAGTATGTGATATGATTAATAATTCAGACATTGCCATTTCTCCTCCCAGCCATCACAAACACACTACCTTACTACCCCCTACTACTGTCCAAGCTTGATATTTAGAATGCCAGTAAGTACAACACTAACCACTGCATTTCATGTTTAGGTATACCACTGCACTACTCAGTTTGCTGAGTTCCCACTTCACTGTTTTTCAGATGCACTGGGACACTCCAGTTGTTATGACCTTTGTATGAACTCAGGTTGCAACTAGGCAAAGACTTGAGGATGAGCAAAGGGGAAAGAACTAGTTGGTAAAGCATAAGGAATACAGGTGCTCTACCTAGGGTTTATATACTGTGAGGGGAGTGTCTAAGAATAGATGAAACAGAGAGATGAGTCAGTGGATGACTAAGGCAAAGTGTAACAAGGGGCTGAAACATAAGGTGAAATGGTGTGCTGAGTAAGTTCCAAATATAGCTGAGACCATAACATTACCCTCCTCCTAAGGTGTCATGACCACATGAAACTAATGTAAGGGTCTGTGTAAATTACAGCATACTGGAAAGGTGAAACATGTGAGGAAATTCTGGGCTTCTTTGAATGTTGGGGGTTCTCATAGTCAATGAGTGATATAGCAGGCGACGTCCTTCTTATTAGGACCAATGAAGAACTGGTTGGTGGCTTTCTTCCAGGTGATGAAGAATGGTGTGTGGTCAGGTCCTCTGCCATACATGGGGATCATGGTACTGCAGTAGGTGGCACTGGTGTTGCTGTGATCTTGGATTAGGACCTGTAAAATCTTCTTCCAGTATTCTTCGTCTTTCTTGCCATCTTTCTTCAAGGTCTTGAATGGTACAGGGGGTTTGCACTTCTTGACTTTGGCAGGTCCTGTGCATTCAGGGGTGAGGAACTTGATGAGGTGTGTGACCTCTTCATCAGTGGTGGGGGTTTCATCATCTGATTCTGGGTCAGTTAGGGGGTAGCATTGTGGGGCAGGTCATGGAGTTGGGTGGTCATGAGGGAAGGGGTCCCTTCCTTGGGTGAGTGCTATAAGGCATGATACAAGGTTCTCCTTTTCTTCATTGTCCATTATACCCAACTTGGAGAGTTGCTCTGCTACCATGACTAGGATGCTTGTGAACTGGTCACTTGTGTTGGATATGAGGTATTTGTTGGCATTGTGGAGGATGATATGGATGTGCTGGTTCATCTGGGTGGTTCATCCTGACCCCTTGGCTGAGTTGTGAACTTGTGGAATAGTAGCTTGGACTGCTTCAGTGAATAGCTGGATGGCTTCTTGTACATCGTTGTATACTCATCAGAGGCAGATGATGTCTCGTGCTAGTTGTATGTGTTCTTCAAATTGCTTGGTTGGGTTGTTGTTTGACAGCTGTTGTTTGATGTCGGTGAAGAGGGTGTCGGTAGGGGGAGTGGTAGGGACAAAGGTCTGGGTGCTTTGGTCTGTGTCCATGTCTGCATTTGAATTTGCTTGGGGTGTTGTGTTGCTATAACTGTTGATTACCCCCCCTCTTTATAGGTTTTGCTCCAGGAAACCTTCAGTGATAATCCTGTAACACCTCCTGAGCATTCTTGAGTGCTGATTCAGCTATCCATGTGTCATGCTCGTTACTGTACCCTTTCCAGTGCATGAGGTATTGCATTCCTCGGCCTTTCTTGCAATGTCCTCGGATCTCTTCTACTTTGTATTCTTCTTCCCCATTAATGAGTTCTAGTTGCAGTGGTGGTTTGGCTTGCTGATTCATGAATTTCGGCAGTTGGTATGGTGTTAGTAATGCCTCATTGAATACATCATGGATGACCCATCCTTCTGGTAGCTCCAATTGGTATGCTCCTGGTCCTACTTTCTTGAGTACCTTGAAGGGTCCATAGTGCTTGTGATCGAGCTTCTTTGTTGGTCAATTTGTCATTATGTTTGTTCCTTCAAGCCACACCTGGGTCCCTTCTTTGTAATCCCTGCTTGTCGTTCTCCTTTTGTCATAGTGCTTTGTCATGGCTTGTCTCCTGCTTTCTAATAGTTCCCTGGCTTGAGCTCAGCATGTTGTAAGTTTCTTGAGAAACTCCATGATGGACGGTGTCAGTGATTCTATGGTGAGGTCTCCTTTCCAAGGGTGTCATCCATAATTGAGGAAGAATGGGGTTTCCCCTGTGCTGCTGTGGGTCTTGTCATTGTATTGGAATTCGGCTGTGGACAGCCAATCTGACCAGTCATCTTGGTTGTAGTTGATGTATGCTCGCAGGAAGGTTTTGACTTCTTGGTTGACTCATTCTGTTTGTCTGTCCATTTGTGGGTGATAGGCTGTTGACAATCCTTGCTTCGTTCCTGTTGCTTTGCATAGGTTCTCCATGAATGCTGACACAAACTGTGGTCCTCTGTCACTGATGATCTTTCATGGGACGCTGTGGAGTTTCCAAATGTGGTCTTGGTATATCTTTGCTAGTCCCATGGAGTCGAGGTTGGTGTTTGTTGTGATCAATCAGATCATCTTGGTGAATCTGTCCATGATGACTAGGATTGCATCTGCTCTGTTTGATTCTGGGAGTGGTCCAATCATGTCAATGCTGATTTTGTGCCATGGTTCTTTGGGTGTTTTGAGGGGATGAAGTGGGGCTGCCTTCTTCTGCCAAATTGCTTTGTTCCTTTGACAGCTGTTGCATCCTTGTATGTAGGTCTTGATATCGGCTTTCATGGCTGGCCAGTAGTATGTCTGCTTGATAAGCTCCATCATCCTGTGGGATCCCAGGTGTCCAATGTCAGGTGGGTCATGATATCTTTTCATGATTTTGCTCCATAGGTCTTTGTGGTTTGGCACATAGATCTTTCCATCTCAATATGTGATCTCTTCCCATTCCCATGTTCATTCAGGTTCTTCTTTCAGCCATTTGTCCACTATTGCTTCTCTTCTTCCTCCCTTGATATCCCTCAGTACTTTTAAGTCTCCTTTTACTTTGAATAGTCCTCTTCCCAGGATGACTTCTTCAGTGATTGTCTCTTCTTGATGGATTCATCATTGGAATAATGCATCTTTGAGTATTGTGACCTCCTTGTCTTCTTCTATTTTGTTAAAGTGCATGATCCGCAATAGGATGTCAGCCTTGGTGTTCATCTTTCCTGGTATGTGCTTTAGTGTGAAATCATATTCTTGTAGCTTCAGGTGCCATCACATTTGTCTTGCATTTACTCATCACAGGGATTGGAAATATTCCAGGTTCTTGTGGTCAGTCCAAACTTTGAATGGTTCTCTTGCTTCAAGTAGGTATTGTCTCCATGCCTTTAGTGCTTCAACGATTGCAAGGAGCTCCCTGTCATATATCTTGTAGTTGCATTCTGCCAGTGATAGTGTTCTGGATAGGAATGCAATGGGGTGCCATTTTCCTCCCTGCTCTTGTGATAGGACTCCTCCAATGGCATATTTTGATGCATTGACTTCCACTCTGAATTTGCCATTGTCTTGTGGGAGTGCTAGTACCAGTTCCTCTGTTATGCATCGTTTCAGTTCATCAAATGCTCTTTGCTGAGTTTCTCCCCACTCCCATGGTTGTCCTCCCTTCAGCTTGTGTAGTGGTCCTGCAATGTCACTGAAATTCTTGATGAACCATTGGTAGAAGTTTGCAAAGCCTAGGAAGCTCTTGACATCCTTGACTGTGGTTGGGGTAGGCCAGTTTCTGACTGCTGCCACCTTCTCTTCTTCCATCTTGACCTTTCCATCTCCTACTACCATTCCCAATATTGGCACCTCTTTTGTGTTGAATACACATTTGGATCATTTGAAGTAAAGCTTGTGCTTGTTGGCTATCTTCAGGAATCATATTGTCCATTCTTCAAGTTCTTGTTCCGTTTTGCCTGGGATGACAAAATCATCCATGTAGTTGACCAATATTCCCTCCTGCAGTAGTTCTTGGAAGACTGTGTTCATCATTCTTTGGAATGTGCCTGGGGAGTTGCATAGACTGAAAAACATAACAGTGGGTTCAAATAGTCCTTCATTTGTGAGAAATGCCACTTTCCACTTGTCTCCTTTCTTGATGCGCATGTTGTTGTATCCCCAAATGATGTCCAGCTTGTTGAAGTATTTGGCATCCTTTAGCTTGTCAATGATTTCTCCAATTAATGGTAGCAGTGTTTTGTCCTTGACTGTGAAACTGTTGAGTTTTCGATAGTCTTGTACTAATTGTTTGGATCTGTCCTTTTTTGGGATGAAGAAGCATGGTGATGCATAGGGGGATTTCGATGGTCAGATTCGTCCTGATGTGAGGTTCTCCTCAATGAATTTATGGAGTTTGTCCTTCTCCTTGACCATCATGGGGTAAACCTTGGCTGGTAGTTCTCGTGGGCTTTCCTTGGTAAGGTTGATCTCATGGTCCCACTCTGTGTGGTCTGGTAGTTTGTCAAAATTCTGTTTGTTAAACAGGTGCGTGTAGCCTCGGATGTATTCTGGTAGGTCATCTTCTGCTGTCTTGTCCAGTACCTTTTCTTCCTGTGTGCCATTCCTTCTTAGCCTTGGGATGTCGATGGTTTTGTGCTTGATTTTGCATTCTGGTGGGCATCTTGTGAATCTGATCTGTCCATTATTCCAGTCGACCTCGGGGTTGTGTTGCACTAGCCAATCGTGTCCTAGGAATATGTCTGCTGAGTCAATGTGTGAGACAACTGCTGCCAATTGTTCCTTGTGTCCATTGATGTCCATTTCCAGTTCCATGTATTCTGTGATGTTCTGTCCCTTGTTGCAAGTTCCATCAGCATTGTATACTTTGAATGGTTTCTCTAACTTTTTTGTCAGTATCTCTTGTTCCTTGACTGCTTTCTTGGTGGTGCAGGTGTGTGTACATCCAGAATCGACCAGTGTTGTCAGTCTCCATTGCTTGTTTTTGGGTGTTCAAACCTTTGGTTTCACAAAGAGTTCTTGTGCTCCACTTCTTCTTTGGGGAATCATGTATGATTGTCTAGAAGAAGCTTTAAATACAGTGGCTCGAGAGTTCACACTCACTCTGAGCCTTCAGAAAAACCCTGCTGCTCTGGTCCTTCCTCACCTTCTTGTTCCTCCTCCATGTTCCTGATTCATGCCTTCTTGGGTGCTCTGCAATTCCTGGAGATGTGTCCTTCTTTGCCACAGTTGAAGCACCTTTTTCCTCCTGGCTTCTTGCAGTCTTGGGCAATATGCCCTATGATGTTGCACCTGAAGCATCGGGGTGGTGCCTTGTTGCTGGGTGTCGTCTGTCTTCCTATCTCCATTGGTTGACCCATTCCTCCATATGTAATGCCAGTTCCTGTGCATCTGGTATGGGTCTCCACAGCTTCGTATCCTAAGCCAATGTTCAGGATGGTCTCCTTCCATCGCTTGTAGGTCTCAGGCATTGCTTCAATTGGGAATCCTAATATGGTCTTGATAATGTTGGAACATGTGTTCTTCTTGAGCAGGAATATGGCATGTTTGTCATCTGTCTTGGACCTCATCTTCAATATGTCGAATTCAATGAGGAAGTCTGCTGTGTGTTTGTTGTTCTGCCTGTATGTCTCGATTCTCTATTCTGTGTCACTTTGTTGTCCTTCATTTCTAAATGTCACTTCTATTTCCTTCTGGAATGTGTCCCACATGAGTGTGTCATTGCTGTTCTCCATTTGGTCAAGCTTCATGCTTGTGAATTGTCCTGTGGTTCCTCCTCTCATCTGAGAGAGTACTGCTACTGCCCTTCTATCGGCATCATTGATCTTGTTGAACTTCAAGAAAAATGTCATCGACCTCCAGCAGTCATTGAACTGGCTTCTGTTTCCATCGAAGAATCCTGGATCAGGGACCAATGATTTCCCTCCTGTCTGCTGGGTTGTTGCTGTTTCTTCAGTGTTACAGCCTAAACTGTTTTCAGTCATGAAAGCGGTACTTAGATTATAATACAATCAAGTTTTATGGCTAGAATAA
>JAEUWP010000627.1:0-53255 GCA_018524725.1 Podaxis mareebaensis | reverse complement strand
AGGAAGAGGCAATGGCTTGAGCAGGTGAGAGGACCCTTTGAGAGGGGGCAATCTTGGGGGAGAGGTTGATGTCCTCACGAACTGGCACAAGGGATTGGGTGATTGACTTGGGGGTGGAGGTACCTTGGGAATGGTCCTCGTTGGTTTCAACTGAAGAGGCTGATGCGGCATCATCATCTTCCCTCAGTTTCATACTCTTCTCCAGTTGATTAGAGAGAGAGTGGTCAGTAGAATAAGAGCGCTTGGCTCCAATGGAGGGAGAGGGTGAGGGAGGTTTCCTAAGGAAGTCTTCAGAAACCTGGAAGTCGTTGAAGAGGGGGACTGAAGCCTCCCGAGGTAAAGTTGGATTGGGCACTACACTGGCACTAGAGCGATGACGATGAACGATTCCAGAACGGATAGAGCTGGCAGTCTTTTTGAAGCCTCCAAGGATGCCGCTAGAGTCCTTAGAGTCTTTCATGATGCTTTAGAATGAGTAACTGTATTCCTTGTGCTACGAATAACTGAACCACTGAGACGATGGTGGTAGTTACTGAGAAAGGAAGGTGTTGTTTGACAAATGATTTGGACATGGGGAGAGAGGGAGTGACAGCATCCCTTATCTCCTGAGTGGCGAATGCAGACCAGTTAGAATCCGCGATACCTTTCTTGATGATGAGGAGTTCCTCATCGGTGGCGACTTGGTTAGTTGAAAGCCATAAAGTCCAGTCATTGGACTTGGCTGATTTGACTTTGAGTAAGAAGCCCTTTTGATAGAGGGTGTTATTACAGTTTCTCACCACTAGGTCGAGGGAAGTGATGAGGATTGGTTTAAAGATATCATTGTAGGGAACAATGACATTTTTGCGTGAAGGGCCTTGAGTGGCCTTGGGTGAGTTAGAGGGGTGGGGGGGAGACTTAGGGGACGGAGGAGGGGATGACTTGATGTCCCCAGCTGATCGAAGGAAATTGATGATATTGACTGGCGACATGTTAGGGAATTGGTTCTGAAGAGCAGCATATTTCTGCAGCTCATCAGGTTGAAGGGGGGAGTTTGAGGTAGCCTTAGCATAAGACGACCTCTGGGTGGAAGGGGATGGGGCATTAGACCTGGGATGGGTCTTGAAGTTAATGGGAGGAGGGGAGGAGGAAGGGGGGAATGGTTTGGGGGGGGGTTTGGGGACCTGAGGAGGGAAGGACAGAGTGACGATAGGCTTACGCTGTTCTTGAGTGGCTATTGGTTTACAGGGCACCTGTCGTCGAATGACAGGGGTCCACAAGCTAGAGTTGTTGTTATCCTTTTCCAAGGTTAGGGCCTCAGAAATGGATTTGGGGGTGATGGTTGTGGTAGGGGGTGGAGGGAGCATTTCAGTATCAACATTGGAACCGGAGGACTCACCTGGTTTATTGAGGTCTTGGGGAGGAAGGCGTGAGAGGGCAATTGCTCAAGCAATGTCCTTTTCGAGTTGCGAGTCTGAGCCCTGGAGTATCCCAGAGGCACCAGAAGGGGGAAGAGGGGAAGAGCCCTGGAGTATCCCAGAGGCATCTTTAGGGGAAGGGGAGGACATTGCTGGTGCCTTTTCAGCCTGATGTTCTTGATGGTGCCCAGTTGACATGGGCATAGGGGTGGGGGAAAAAGTGTGGGCGGGAGGGAATTGCATAGAAATGGCGTTGTAGAGACACACAGAGTGGTTGTTGAAAGGAACAGATTTGTTCTGAAGTTGCTCAGAATGAGCAATTGTTTGCATTAGGTGAATGAGGGAAGAAGTGCCCTCAAAGTTTGAGAGATCACCTCTGTTATTGGTCCACGATGAGAGCCAACTGGAAGAAAATGAAAGAAGCACTGTAAGGAGGCTGAGCGCTTTAGGGTCAGATGTGTTAGTGACATCGATGTCACCAAAGGTGTCACATAGGGCAGAGCAGATTGCTGACCAATCCATTCTGTGGGTCAGAGGATCTTTGCCTTGAGGCTGGGTGCTGGAGGGGGGGGCCATCATGTGCTTCATCAGATCCCATTCTTTGAACAACTGCTCTTTGGTCTCTTTGGTCTCCTCAGTGATCTCGGAGTCTGCAATATTCATAACAACTCGAGGTTAAATGAGCAGCTACTTCAGACCCATACAGGACAAGTATCACTGCTCATCCCTTTTACAAGGATAGGCCCTGACTTAGGAGTCATAGAGCCAAAGAAGAAACCTTGTAACATGTAATTGGATGGGGATGAGACCAGCAATGGCTTCAACTCCCCCAGTTGGTGTAGTATGGAACACACCAGTGATCTATAAGGCAGCTTGTCTTTGCATGTGCTGGAGGGATTTGATGAGTCCCCAATATCTGGCATTGCAGTTGAACCAGAGATGGAACCCATATGTGGCTATTGGGACCACACATGAGTGGTAAAGAAGTCTCTTGTGTAAGGGTGAAAGACTGTGGACAGAATTGCCTAACATGCACATACATCAGACAGTGGATAAGGCTTTGGTGGGGTAAAACCAGATGTGTTCCTTGAAGGATAGGTCTCTGTCAAACTAGAAACCAAGGTATTGAAGGAAAGGTTTAGGAGTGATAGTGAGGGTGTTATGAACCCTCAAGGCAACCACTGCCACAATGTTATTTATCATGTGCTAGTCCACAAGCTTGGACTTGATAGTGCCTCCTGCCACACCACTCAAGATACTGGTATCACAGATGAACCAACATGCTACCACAATGCTGCCTTCACTAACTGTCACCTTCCTGGTCATGCATCCCTTTTCTCTGAAGACTGGCCAACACCTGGTCCTCTATTCTATTCCACTGACAGGATGATGACAGAGATCTTATGCATTACCTGGGAGAATGCTCCCTTCACTCACATCTTTGATCCTGACAGGCTATATATTCAAACCATTCATAATAACTTCAATCTCACCTGGGCCCACAGTTGGAAGATGATCCCTTATGCAGGAGAGCTGCTCATATTCTTACATCCCTATATGATGTATCCACCCAAGGTCATCCCACATATTATCAAATATGAAGTCACCCACAGACTCTACTTCTGAGAAGTGGAAGTCTATCACATTGACCCTAACTCCGACGACCCTCCAGCCATTCCTCCCCATTGTACACAGCTCCCTCCACTATACTCTATTGACTCCAATGTCCCCAGTCTCAATGAATCAGAGCCTATGCAGCCCACAGCTGATCCCCCACTATATCCACCACTATACATCACTGCAGATGTCTTGGCATCATCCTTGTCATCCTCCCTGCACCACAGCTTGCTCATCATACATGAATCAGACTCTTCCAAGTCAATGCCTCTCACAGGGAACTTCACTGTTCCCAGTTCTGCTTTGTCTCCTGATTCCTACTCTTCTGATTCTGCCAATGGATAGCTTCATTCTGACATGGACTTGTAATATAACTTAGTAAATAGTTTCTTTCTTATCTCTTTGCCTCAGACTAGTTGCCTAGTATTCCTGTATCTCATCTGAACTCTAACCTGGACTGTTTCCTTACTTAGTTAGTTTCCTTTCTTGTCTTATTTCTATTTCTGTCTTAGTTCTATTCTCATCTCTCTCCACTCCATAGTTATGCTTCTATTTGACTCTTGGACATGCAGCTTTACTTTGCCATAGTTACCTACTTAGGACCTTAGAAGTAAAGCTTAAATAGCTGCCTTTGTACTGGAAGTGCAAGCTTTCTATATTCTCAAATTCAGAATATTGCTTTCACTTTATCTCTGAGTTGATGTTAGCTCACAATCAGTGTGGTAGTAAACTTTCTATTGGTCATATACTCAACTAATAGAAGTTCAGCCTCAGGGTGTGCTTGACTGGACACTTGCCTTGCCACCTTCTTATCATGATCCTTCTTGCTAGATCCTAGCACCTCTGCAAACCATCTAGTGAGATAGCCACCCCCTAGCAAAGCTTAGGTGACTGGTGATAAGGACCAACCTAACAGAGGGAATTGTCAATGGTGATGGGGGGATTTGGGTCATGGGAGGGGCAGCTAGAGAAGTGGAAAGCCTCAGTCTTGTCTTTGTCAAGAACAAAGCCAAGATGGAGTAAGTATTCTTCACAAGATTTATATACCTGTGAAAGCAGTCAGCAGTTAGTATTGAAAGATTCTGATTGAACTATGATAAGACTGTCATCAACAAAAGATATGATCTTGCAGTGGGGATCATTAGAGAATCTATACATGAAGGGGGAAAGAGAAAGAGCAGTGAGGATAGGTGAAAGAGTGGAGCCTTGGCTGACTCCTATGGAAGCAGGGAACTTGGGAGAGAGTTTGTTGTTCCATGAGTACATTGTATACCTATCCTGTAAATAATTAGAAAAGAAAGATATGAGTTTGGAATTAAATCCATTGTTATAGTGAGGCCACTTCAGTCCATAAAAAGGCTCAATATGTATCCATAGATTGTATCAAAGGAGACTCCTCATGTACTAACAGATGAGTTACTTTTAAGCAATGACAATACAAAGTAAAGTCAAAGCATTCAAGATATCCTCTATGTAGTCACACAATATGTCTACTACCTCAATAGAATGTCTCAAAGCAACTTAGAGAGCAATAGAGATAATAAGCACAACTTAAATCATATCACTTATAGTTGATAAAGACTTCTATTCAAGTCTCCACCTAACTAAGTAGAAATGATGCTTTCTACTTGTTAGCTGTCAACAGTTTATATACCTATGGACAGTGTATCTAAGTATATCTACCATGATGTGTTCTAAGAAGTTGTCTAGTCTATCAATCTTCTTCTAGGTACTGAGGCTTGACTTGGAGATTGACTCAGAACCAGAAAGAAGCTTAATTTACTATAGATAGTTTAGATAGACTTCTTTATGAAAAGTTCTTTATCAAAGAAGTATTCTTTCTAAGAATAGATGAGAAAGCTTATCAATCTGTAAATGTCATATGACTTTATAATTACATAATCAATCCAGTTGATACTTGAAAGTCATAGAATGAAACAAACAGAGTAAAGACTAAAGCTTTCAGATAAAACAATGATAAATAAATCTGATAATCAAACTTAGTAAATGTATAGCAAACATTTATTAAGTTCATAACATCCATGGCATTGGAGGGTGGAGCAAAGAATGGAATGGTTGGTGGAGGGGAAAAACTGAGCAACATCAAAAGCAATGACACTCATCTTGAGTTTACAGTGCCAACCAGAGTACACTTGATGAGTGACATACACACTAGCATCTTCTGTTAAGCACTGGATGATGCTGCTGAATTGAAGGGGGTGGACAAGGTTTAATTGAGCAGCCTTGAACTGCATGTGAGTGGAAATCATCTTTTCAATGAGTTTTCTAAGAGTATTAAGTAAGATGATGGGTCAGAACATCTTTGGGGTGGAATAGTGCAGTTTGTTGGGTTTTGGAATGATGATGGACATGGAGTTTTTGAAGTGTTCCAGCCAGGTGGAAAATTCAACACATTTAGAAGTGAAGAGAAGGAAATTGGAATGGAAGATGTCATTAGACATCAGGTGTTTGATATGTGCCCAGGAAAGGTGATCAGGACCAGGTGCTGATGAATTAGCACAAGGTTTGAGAGTGTCAAATAACTTAGCACTAGAGAAAGGAGACCATGGGTGTTCTGGTTGGGTGTCAATAGAATTGATGGCACTCAGGTCAACTAGTCAGTCAGTGGCTGAATTGTAGGACAAGTCAAGTGCATGCCAGAGGTCATCCAGTTTGTCACAACTCTTTCCATTGTAGGTGATAGACTGGGAAGGGGGAAGGTTTCTCTTTCCAATCCACAACATGAGATCCTAGGGGTGTCAATTCTCTCCAGTGATGTTTTTGATCTTCTGATCAAAAAAGGCTTGTTTAGCTTGGCATGTAGTGCATCTAAATTTAGCCCAGTTTGATTTGGACTTGTGGGTTTGGAAAGATCTGAGGGTAGACAAGCACTGAGATGTCCACCATGGTTTAGATCTTGTGCATATTTTGACATGCTTGGCATTATTGTGCCATTCTTGATGGATGATTTGAGACATGGTGTTGGTGTATGAGAGGACATCTTCACTGGAAGAGAAGAAAGCCAGGATATTCTGGAGCTGGAGGGATAGAGAATAGAGGAAGGTGGCTCCCTCTTCAGAGTCTTTCAGGATGGAAAGCTTTTTGATAAAGGGTTGGAAGGGGACAGGGATGGGGAGGGAAGTGAGGAGGGGGCAGTGATCTGATTTGAATCGCCAGTCATTACATATTGTGTGGACTGGGCTTGGTTGGGAGGGGTCATCTATCATAAAAATTAAGTCAATGACAGATGGATGTTTAGATTCATCAAAGGGAAAGTGCATGTATTTGTATACCTCTGGAGTTGAGATAGTGAGTCCTAATGAATTCATGATGTCAGTAAGTAGATCACCACAGGCAGAGTAGTGGGTAATATGATGGTCCCATTCTGGTGAATGAGAGTTGAAGTCTCCTCCCACACATATAATGTTTTTGGGAAAGAGGTGAACATGTGATTCAAGGTAGGAAATGGAAGAATCATCAGATGGGTCAAAGTAACAATTAAGAAAATAAAGTTTCTTTGAGAAGGAGAGCGAGATTAGTTGGAAATCAGGAGAAGAGATAATGTTTGGGTGAGAAGTGGGTAATAGGGAACTACAAGAGTTTTGAATGAAAGTGGCCATACTCAGGCATTTATCATTGGATGTAAAGAGGCACCAATTAAGATTGTATGGTGTGCCTTTGTAGGGAACTCCTTCAGAGTTTTCAGTAGATGGGATGTTCTGTATGACACTGAATGGTGGTTCTTGGATGCATAGGATAAGAATGTCTTTAAATAAAGGATCATTTAGTAAAATTTCAACAGTTGGGGTAGAATGATGGACATTAAAAAATAATATGGGGATGGAAGAAAAAGAAGCTGGGCCATTAAGAGGTCCCTTAGACATTAACAGCACCAGAGTTGAAGTCATGGCAGTTCTTCTCTGCTTTGAGTTCATGAAGTTTGGAAGTTATCCACTCTTGGTCATATCAGTGGTGGAAGAATGGGCATTTTTCAGAATTCACATGATGATCCTTGGAGTCACATGAGAGGCAATTGAAGGAGGTCATGTGAGAACACCCCTTAATGTTGGCAGGGGTAAGGGGGCAGGGGTTTGGACTGGTTTTGCCTTGACAACAGAAGCTGTCTCAGTGATGATTCTCAGTGTGGTGAGGATCTCTGCAAATGGAACACCTCAGGTTGTGTGCCTTGCACAGGTGAGTAGGGTGGCCCCACCTCCAACACCTGTTGCAGAGGGGGTTGGCAGTGCACTTGGTGGTGCCATGGAAGGTGCATACTTGATTCTCAAAGAGAAAAGTATGGTTGATGAGGAGTTTAGCCCTGGTAGCTGACTGTGAGTCCCAGAGGTCAAAGAAAAGGAGGGTGGAGTTGGAGTGGGGAGACACACAGTGGAATTGAGGTTTACCAATGAGATGTTGGATCATCTTGTGATAGGGAGAGGATTTGATAACTTCTTTGAAATCATCAGCAGTGTGTGGTGTGCTATCAGGGTGGAAATAAGGAAGGTTTGTCAATTTGATAAATGACTTTGACATAGGGAGGGTGGGGTTGATGGCATCTTTGACTTCAGGAGAAGCAAAAGCCAATCTATTAGAATCAGCTATGCCCTTCTTGATGATAAGTAGTTCCTCATCTGTAGCTACTTGGTTGGTGCTAAGCCATAGCATGCAGTCATTAGACTTAGCAGATTCAACTTTAAGATTATAGCCCTTTTGATATAGGGTGTTGTTGCAGTTTCTTACAACCAGGTCAAGGGACATGATCATAATTGGTTTGAAAATATCATTGTATGGTACAACAACATTTTTGCATGAAGGTCCTTGGGTAGCTTTAGGTTGAGATGAAGGATGAGAGGAAGAACAAGAAGTCAGAGAAGAGGAGGGGGCTGGGCTGGATTTAATGTCTCCAGAAGACCTGAGAAATTGAATTATGTCAACCAGTGACATATGAGGAAATTGATTTTGGAGAGTGGCATATTTTTGCAGCTCATCTGAATTGAGTAGGGAGTTAGAGGCTGCCTTTGCATATGATGACCTTTGAGTGCTCAGGGAAGGGGCATTAGACCTGGGGCAGGTCTTGTAATTGATGGGAGGAGGGGAAGAAGGAGGGGAGGAGGCCTTAGGAGGGAGAGAAGGAGGAGGAGGGGGATGTTGTGGGGCGACAATAGGCTTATGCTGTTGTTGGGCAGCTGTTATGAATATTGCAGACTCCAAGATCACTGAGGAGACCAAAGAGACTGAGGAGCAATCATATGAGGAATGGGACTTGATGAAGCACATGATGGTCAGCCTCTGGCAGGAAATCACTGAGTTGCAATAGACACTTGATTGGGAAATGTGTGAGAAGGTAGATGAAGCATGTTGCTATCATGGAGTATACTTTCCTTGCAATGACAATCTGTGACTGAATGCTAAACTTACCACTTCTATTATTAGACATGTTCTATTATTGGACCAGAGATCAGTTTCATCTCTTCTGTTGTATTTGTATCACATCAATTATGTTTGCTATTGCAGACTTTTACCTATGACATATGTACTCCTCTTCTATATGCCTTCCTTTCCCTTATTCATCTTCTATGCTACAATTGATCTACTTCCTTAAGTAGTCATTGGGACCTGTATATGTACAATGCCTGGACTTGTAGATTAGCCAAGTCTAATCTTAATGCATGTTACCTACTCTCAGAACTTGAATAAGTCCTTGAGCAACAAGTAGTGTGTTAAGTCTACAGCTCTTCACCCTTGTGGATAGCTTTTCCCTCTCAGGCTTCTCATCAATGTCTTGTCCTATGGAGTGTGTGATCTACACAAGTTCACTGCCTAGAGACAACATGAACAGCCACTTGAGGTTAAACAGAGCAGCTCCTACTGACCTGTACAGGACTAGGACCTCTGCTCATCTCTCTTACAAGGATAGGCTCCGACTTAGACATTGCTTAGCCAAAGAAGAAACCTTGTAACAGCAGCTATCAGTTTAGTAGGGTGTACAGGTCAGCACTTGCCAGCAATGCTCCAGGGCTTGGAACTGAGATTAGTGCCTGTTGGACCCTTAGTCTCAGCAGGTGCTGTTGGAGGACTCAAAGTCTCTCCTTTAGACAGACTGGTAGTCTTGTTATTAGAGATAATAGTGGGGGAGGAAGCATGTCAATATCTTTATTTGAACTAGATGACTCACCTGGTTTGTTCTGGATGGATGTGGGGAGACAAGAGAGGGCAATTGCTTGTGCCATGTCCTTAGTGAGTTGTGAGGAATTTGATTCTTGGGATAATCCCATAGAATCAGATGGGACAGTGGGATGTTCTGGGAAAATCCCATGAACATTTGAAGGGGAAGGGGAGGACATGGCTGGTGCCTTTTAAGCCCAGCATTCTTGGCAATGACCTGTGGACATAGGCATGGGGGTGGGGGCAAGAGTGTGTGAGGGTGGGAATTGCATGGATATGAAGTCATACAGTTTGAGCTTATGCCCATTGTACAGAACAGATTTGTTGCACAACTGATCAGAGTGTGCAATAGTTTGAAGGATTTTGATTAAATCCTGAGTGCCTCTGAATGAAGATAGATTGCCCTTTTCTGCCCAATTACTGAGGAAGGAGGCAACAAATCTTAGTAGGGATGTGAGGCATTGAAGCCCCATAGTGTCATTGGTATTGGTGACATTGATGTCACATATGGTGTCACCTAGTTTGTCACAGATGGATGACCAATCCATTCCATGGGTTGGCTGTGCATTGCCTTGAGGCTGTACAGTATTAGAGGGAGAGAGGGGGGTGAAAGTGGGAAGAGAGGGGAGAGGGTCAGACAACTGGGATTTGTGCCAAGCAGCACCTGGGGTTGGAGGAATAAAGCCATGAGAGGTGGTGATAGACTGTGCTTCAGTGAGAACCCAGTGTGAGGAAGGAGTGATTTCTAGGGACATTTGTTGTTCCTCATGAACTGGTGCAAGAGATGGATGGATAGAGCAGGGGGTACTGGCCTCTTCAGACCCATATTCTTCCTCAGCAGAATGGGTAGAGGAAGCTGCATCATTGTCATCATTTACTTTCCAACTCTTGTGAGCATGTTGAGAAAGCATTTGGTCAGTGGATATGGAATGTTTGGTTCCTAAAGAGGGGGTGGGAGATGGGGGTTTATGTATAAAGGATGTTTGTCCTTCAGGTTCACAGAATATGCCCTCAGATGGGGCTTGAGGAAGAGTGGGAGCTGGTGCTAGACTGGCACTAGAACAGTGACAATGAACCATGCTGGAACAAATGCTGCTTGTGGTCTTCTTGAGTCCTCCAAGGATGCTGCTAGTATCCTTAGAGTCTTTCATAGTGAATTAGAACAAGTTTGTTTATTCCTTGTACTACAAGCAACTGAACCACTGAGATGTTAGTGGTAGTTACTGAGAAAGGAAGGTGTCAGTGGCCACCATATGACTCCAATCTCTATACAAAGACTCCTTTTCCTGAGCAAGGTCCACTCTTGAGCACAGTAATCAACCAACTGAAGTACTTGACACTTTCAGAATGTCTTGGTTTAATGCAATACATTGCCAGCTCTATGCTAACAGATTAGCCAATGAAGTCAGTACCTGCTTTAATCAGGTTATTGACTTGCCAGGACTTGATCAAGAAAGATGATACCTCTCAGGCACCCACTGCACAATTCTGCAAGCACAAGAGGATATATCTGCTTTTCTCCACTCACAAATTGGACTTAGATCTGGCAACGTTACTTGCAACCCCTCACCCTGACAGAACCAAGGAACCCCAACCTTCCTTTCTCAGTAACTATCACTATTGTTTCAGTGGCACAGTTATTTGTAGCACAAGGAATACACAGACTAGTTCTAAATCACTATGAAGGACTCCAAGGAATCTAGCAGCTTCTTTGGAGGTGTTAAGAAGACTGCAAACAGCATTTGATTGGGCATCATTCATTGTCACTGCTCTAGCACCAGTGTAGCACCCATCTCAACTCAACCTCAAGACCCCTCTGAAGGACCTTTTGTCCTTGACAATACCAGAGAAGACTTTCTATGTAAACCTCATTCTCCTACACCTTCAATTGGAGTTAAACACTCCTACTCTACTGACCAGTCCCTCTCCAATCACTTGGAGAAGAGTATGAAATTCAAAGAGGATGATGACACCGCTTCAGTCTCCTCTGCAGGAGAAGCTGAAGATGAACAAGAGGGCTCCCAAGGACTCTCAACCCCCCATTCCATTCATCCCTCTATCACGCCAGCTTGCAATGAAATTGACCTATCACCTGAGATTGCCCCATCATCTCACAGGATCCTATCCCCTGCTCAAGCAATTGCTTCTTCTTATGGCTTTGTCCCACCCACTCCAGGAGTTGCTTGGGACAAATCCCAGCCCTCCAATCCTCTTCCCACTATCCCTTCCTTCACTCCCATCTCTCCTCCCCCTACTGTGCAGCCTCATAGTGATGCGCAGCCAACCTGTGGAATGGATTGGTAATCCATCCACAAAACCCTTGGTGATGCCCTTTTCAACATAGACATCACCAATACTAATGACATCATAGGGCTTAATTGCCTCACTTCCTTATTAAGCTTTGTTTCTTCCTATCTAGGAAACTGGGCTGAATCAGGAGATCTGTCCTCTTTTGAAGGGGTACCTCATCTCATTTGCATTATTCAAATCATTGCACACTCTCAACAACTATGTGATAAATCTGTTCCTTTTAATAGACAACCCCTTAAATTGTATGATTTTGTTTCTATGCAATTCCCTCCTTCCCATACCTTGTCTCCTACTCCTACCCCCATGTCTACTGGTCACCACAACATTCATCAGGCTGAAAAGGCACCAGCTGTGTCCTCCCCTATCCCCAAAGATGCTTCTGGGCATCTCCTGAGCTCTTCCATTATTCCCCCTGACATCACTGGGCATCTCCAGGACTCAGATTCACAATTCAATAAGGACACAGTGTGAGCAATCACCCTCTCTCACATTCCCCCATCAAACTTCAATAAACCAGGTGAGTCATCTGGCTCTAATGTTGATACTGATATGCTCCCCCCCCCTCCCACCACCACCATCACTCCTGAAACCATTCCTGGAGCTCAAACCTCTGGGAAAGGTGACATAAACTCTAGCTCTTGGTCAACTGTCACTCACCAATGGGTGCCTTGCAAACTGGTAGCCACCCAAGCTCAGTGTAAGCCTATCATCACTCCTGCATTCCCTCCCCAAGCTCCTAAATCCTTCCCCCCTTCCTCCACCCCCCCTCCCATCAATTACAAGACCTGCCCCAGGTCTAATGCCCCCTCTCCCTCAACCCAAAGGTCATCCTATGCCAGAGCAGCCTCCAATTCTCCCATGAACCCTGATGAGCTCCAGAAATATACTGCTCTTCAGAACCAATTTCCCCACATGTCACCAATCAACATAATTAACTTCCTCTGATCCTCAGGAGATGTTAAATCTTTGCCACCCTCCCCCAAAACCTCACCTCACTCCTCTAATTCTCCAAAGGCAACCCAAGGCCCTTCCCATAAAAACATTGTTATACCCTACAATGACATGTTCAAACCCATCCTCATCACCTCCCTTGACTTGGTGGTGAGAAATTGCAACAATGCCCTCTACCAAAAAGGCTTCTCCCTTAAAGTTGAATCAGCCAAATCTAATGATTGAACCCTTTGGCTGTCCACCAACCAAGTCACAACTGATGAAGAACTCCTCACCATCAAGAAGGGTATTGCAGACTCAAATCAGTCAGCTTTTGCCACCCCAGAATTAAGGGATGCTATTGTCCCTTCCCTCCCCATGTCTAAATCATTTGTGAAACTCACAAATCTTCCATATTTCTGCCCTGACAGAATGCCCCACACCTCTGATGACTTCAAGGAAGTCATTGAACAATCCCCTTACCCCGAAATAATTCAACACCTCATCAGTAAACCACATTTCCATCAGTTCTCTCCTCACTCTGACTCCACCATCCTCTTCTTCAACCTTTGGGATTCTCAATCAGCCACCAGGGCAAAGCTTCTCATTAACCACACCCTCCTCTTTGAAAACCAAGTCTGTACATTCTGTGGAGCCTCCATGTGTACCACTGCCCCCCTCTGCAATAGATGCTGGAGATGGGGTCATGCCACACACCTCTGCAGAGCACAAAACCCAAGATGTGCCATTTGCAGTGACCTGCATCACACCAAAAACCACAGATGCAATGGCTACTGCTGCTGTGGCAAAACCAGTCCTAACCCCCAACCCCCAACCCCTGTGAATATCTTGGAGTGCCCCCACATGACCTCCTTCAACTGCTTATCATGTGACTCTAAAGATCACCATGTAAACTCAGACAAATGTCCCTTCTTCCATCACTGATTTGATTGGGAATGGATAACCTCCAAGCTTCAAGAGCTTAAGGCAGAGAAAAACCACTGTGACTTCAATACTGGTGCAGTTAATGTCTAAAGGACCTCTTAATTCACCCGCTTCATCTTCATTTTCCTCTATCCCTATTCTATTCTTCAACATTCATCACTCTTCTTCTCTCATTGAAATTCTATTGAGCAAACCCTTATTCAAAGACATCCTTGTATTATGCATTCAAGAACCCCCTTTTGGCGTCATTCAAAACATCCCCTCCACTGAAAACTCTGAAGGAGTCCCATACAAAGGAATGCCATATAATCCTAACTGGTGTATCTTTCTACTGGATGAAGAATGCCCTTACACAGCAACTTTCATCCAATGATCCTGTGACTCTCTTATGCCCACTTCTCATCTGAACATCATTTCATCCCCAGATTTTCAACTTATTTCTTTCTCTTTTCCGAAGAAGATCTACTTTCTTAACTGTTATTTTGAACCTTCAGACAATTTGTCCATTTCCTACCTCAAATCATGTACTCACCTTCTCCTGAAAAACCTCATCTGTGCAGGTGGAGACTTCAATTCCCATTCACTGGAATGGGATCCTCATATCACTCACCACACTGCCTGTGGAGACTTACTGACTGATGTTATGAATAATCTAGGTTTATCACTGTCAATGCTGTCTGAGGATAAGTATACACACATCCCATATGACACTAATAAACACCCTTCCACCATTGATTTAATTTTTATGATAGAAGAATCATCTCAAAGCCCAGTCCACCAAATCTGTGATGATTGGCAATATACTTCTGACCACCACCCCCTCCTCACATCCCTTCCCATTCCCTCCTCCTTCCAACCCTTCATCAAAAAGCTCACCATCCCAAAGGACTCAGAGGAAGAAGCCATCTTCCTTTACTCTATCAGTGTTCACTTACAAGCCATACCACCCAACTTCACCTCAGCTGACAACATCTGTGCTTATGCCCTCACTATGTCTCAAATTATCAATCAAGAATGGCATAGAAATGCCAAACTTGTCAAAATCTGTGCCAGATCTAAACTGTGGTGGAATCCAAAGTGCTCTTCAGCCTTAAGAGCCTTCCAAACTCACAAGTCCAAAGCCAATTGGACCAAATTCTGACATACCACACACTAAGCCAAACACATGTTCTTTGACAAGAAAATCAAAGACATAGCTAAAGAAGACCATTGTCCTTGGGACCTGATGTCCTGGGTCAGCAAGTGCAACCTCCCCCCCTTCCCAATCAATCACTTACAATGGAAAGAGTTGTGATGAGCTGGATGACCTCTGGCATGCCCTTGACTCTTCCTATAATGCTGCTGTGGATTGACCTGTGGACTTGAGTGCCATTGAGTCCTTTGATGCCCATCTTTTTTTTTTCTTTTTTTTTTTTATCAACATTTATTGCAATAGACTAACTACTACAAATGGGTGTGCAATAGCAGTCCCAAGAGCCAAAACCTACAGACAAGAGAAAGAAACAGAAAGAGAAAAGAAAAAAGAAAATATGGGAGGGGGGGGAGTGAGGGAGCTAGCAACAAGGCAACCAACACAAGATATAATGTACAACAAATCAAATGGAGAGGGAGAAGAGAGATGAAAGAAAAGAGGTAGAGGAAATATAGAGCTAGCAAAAGGCAAGCATACATAAGAGAGAAAGAAAGAAAAAGCCCTTTTAGTGAACATTGGGAGTGCTGTATAAAGCCAGCCTCTCTCGTCAAGTAAGCCATCGAGTGTTGTAGTCCTCAAAAGTTATTGGTCCTTGTATCTGGTCAGCAAATGAAAATGCCACTGGGTTTTCATGAAGGAACTCAATGAGCCAAAAGATATTCATGCGAATACCATAAGGCTGGTGATAGAGGGGACAATGATGAATGATGTGGTCCCTGGTTTCAAGTTCTTTGCCACATGGGCAAGAGGTGATGTAGTGCCCTGGGAAGAAGCACTGTCTGAAAGCACCGATAGGTGCATGGTCAGTTATACAGCAAGTGAAGCATGTGCAAAGATTGGGGTTGGCACCAAGGCCTAATGAGAGCCAGGTACCACCATTGGTGTACTTGGGTTCCAGAGGTTGGTCTGCAAGGTTGGTGAGAGGAAGCCAGTTATGACCTTGGTATTTGGAAACATTCATCTTTTGCCTCCAAAGGGTAAGGCATTTGGTGGTGTAGTGATTATGAATGTATCCTAGGGAGGTGTGGATAGGGAACTGTGGGTTATTGGGTATGCACAAGGACTTGGCGAGGTTGTGTGCTTGGAAGTGAACCAACCATTTTTCAGAGGATGGGACTGACCAGAAGTGGATGTTGTTGAGGGGGGAGGATGACAACCACTCTTGGAGAAGAGGGATGACTGGTAGAGCATCTTTGTGAGCACTGTAAGGGCCATAGTTAAAAAGTAATTTCGCAGAAGAGATAGAATCCATGAAAAACAAGATAGAAGAGCAACTATTAGAAGTAGCAAGAGAAATTGAAGAGAAGAGACCAAGACGAATAGTGTATGATTCAGAATCAGAAGAAGTAACCTCCCCACAGGGGTGGACAGAAGAAGAGAGAATGTCAGAAGCAGAGGAACTGAAAATGAGAAAAGCAGAGGTAGTGGAGAGCCACGGATCAAGGGGGACAGAACCATCAGAAGAGACAACTAATGATACTGGAGATGAAAAGGAAGAGTCCCTAGCTACATTTAAGGACTGTACATATCGAGCTTTGACATTATTATCAGCAGGGGTGGGACATTGGTGAAAATGGATTTGAGATTCAAATTGGTCTACTAGGTGCTGACCAGGTTTGGCACCAGGGTGAAGGCAGTTAAATCAGTCTGAGACAAGTTGAGCATCAGACACAAAGTCAAGCACTGTGGACCGATTTTTAGAGGTGTGTGCATCAAGAGGGTCAATGTCGCATGTGAGGATTTTGAGGGGGGTGGGATGAGGGAAGGGTTTGGAAATGAAAGGAGCATCATTTAGCAAGCTTGAAGAGGTGAAGTTGGATGGGAATGAGACCAGTGATAACCTCAACTCCACCTGTAGGTGTAGTACGAAATGCACCAGTGATCCATAAGGCTGCAGACCATTGCATTTGTTGTAATTGTCTGATAAGGCCTTTATATCAGCCATTTCGATTGAACCACAAATGGAATCCATAAGTAGCTATAGGGACAACA
Organism: Podaxis mareebaensis; assembly: GCA_018524725.1. NCBI lineage: Eukaryota > Fungi > Basidiomycota > Agaricomycetes > Agaricales > Agaricaceae > Podaxis > Podaxis mareebaensis. Next base: position 36,707 of record JAEUWP010000627.1, on the reverse strand, counting down.
CAAGATCTGTAGAGGAGGCATTTGTGTAGGGGGGAAAGGCCTCAGATAGAGTTGCCAAGGAGGCACATGCACTTGACTGTGGAAAGCACTTTGGTGGAGTAGTATCGGACATGTTCCTTGAAGGAGAGTGCCTGGTCAAAATAGAAGCCCAAGTATCAAAGATGACACTTGGGTTTGAAGATGAGTTTGCTGTTGGTTGGGTGCTTGACGACAATGTGTGGGTCTGGTTTGGCCCAGGGTCAGTTGGAGAAGTGAAAAGCTTCAGTCTTGTCATGTTCAAGAGCAAGGCCCATTGAGGTTAGTAATTGTTCACAACTAAGGTATACAGAGGCAAGTAATTTACAGTTGGAGTGAAATGAGTCAGATTGTACTATGATGAGACCATTGTCAACAAAAGAAAGTAATTTACACTGAGCATCATGAGAGAATTTATGAATAAAAGGTGAGAGGTAGAGAGCGGTTAAAATTGGGGATAGAGCAGATCCTTGACCTATGGAGTGATTTATAGAAGGAAAGAATTGAGCAACATCGAAAGCGAGGACACTTGTTTTAAAGTTCTTTTTCCATCCAGAGTGAACCATATGGGTGACAAAGACTCCTGCATCTTCAGTAGACTGATGAATGATGCCTCCAAATTGGAGAGGGTGAACAAGATTGAATTGGGTTGACTCAAATTGGAGACAATTTGAAATCATCTTCTCAATAAGTTTGCCTAATGTGTTTAAGAGGATGATGGGGTAGAACATTTTTGGGGTCAAGTAGTGAGGTTTGTTCAGTTTGGGGATGATAACTGAAGTGGATGTTTTGAAATATTCCAGCCATGTGTGGAATTGAATACATGCAGAGGCAAATAAAGTGAAGTTTGACTTGAGGTCATCGTTGGACATGAGGAACTTGATATGGGCCCAGGGCAGAGGAGTTAGCACATGGAAGAAGAGCATCTGTCAATTCCCTAGTTGAAAAAGGGGGCCAAGATTGTTCATTTTGTTCTGGAGTGAAGTTGGCTGTATTTAGATTGACTGGTCAATTAGACACTGCATTGTATGTTTCATCAAGTGCTTTCCATAAGCTCTCGGGTTCATCACATGGTTGGCCCTTGTGGAGGATGGATTGGGAAGGGGGGAGGTTGTGCTTTTTGACCCAAGACATTAAGTCCCAAGGTCATCTTTTCTCTCTCAAGATCTCCAAAATTTTATGGTCAAAGAAAGCTCTTTTTGCTTTCCTGGTAGTACACCTGAAGTTTGTCCAGTTATGCTTAGTTCTGTAGGCATTAAAAGTGTAGAGGGCATCGGAGCATTGGTTATTCCACCAGGGTTTAGATTGCTGACAGATCTTGACTTCTATAGAATTGGCATTCCATTCCTCAGATACAATATTGAGGATGGAAGAGGCATATGCATTGACATCATCTGGAGAGTCAAAGATAGCAGGGATAGCTTTTAGGCATCGGGAGCAGTTGTAAAGGAAAGTAGCTTCTTCCTTGGAGTCTCTGGGAATAGTGCACTTGGTGATGATGGGATGGGTATGTGAAGAGAGTGGAATGTATGTGAGAAGGGGAACATGATTGGATCTGGATCTCCAATCATGTTGATATAGATGGGTGGGGGCAGGAAAATTCTCCAGGGATATTGTAAAAATAAGATTGATCACAGTTACAGATTTATTGGGATCATCAGGGAAGTGTGTTGGTGAGTAATGTGTCAGAGTGGATCTGGTGAGACCTATCATGTCCATGATGTCACACAGTAAGTCTGCATATGCTGAGTGATGAAGAGTGTTATGATCCCAGTCAGGAGATCTTGTATTGAAGTCCCCCCCAGGGAAACAGATGTTGTTTGGGAAGGAGTGGATACATGATTCTAAATAATTAATTGAAGAAGAGTCATGTGATTCAAAGTAACAATTAAGAAAGTATTGTTTACTAGGAATGGAAAGAGAGAACAATTGAAAGTCAGGAGATGATATAATGTTTGAATGGATGATTGGGTTAAAGGATTATAAAGAGTTACATACATATGTGAGAACGCGAGGTTTAACAATAGATTGGTCATGTAGAAGAATCCAATCTTTGTGTATAGGGGGTCCTTCCATCAGATCTCCTTCAGAGGTCAAAGTGGATGGGATGTTATGAATGAGCCTGAATGCAGGTTCTTGTAGACAAAGTATATGAATGTTTTTAAGTAAGGGAGAATTTAAAAGAAATTCAACTGTAGTCCAGTTCTTTTGTACATTAAACAAACAAATGGAGACTTTAGATAAAGATGAAGCAGAGTTAGATGTAGGGTAATTAGACATTGATGGCATGTGCATTGAAATCAGCCTTCACTTTTTCAGACTTCATCTCCTTGAGCCTGTTGATGATCCATTCTTTGTCATATCAATGGCAGAAGAATGGGCATTTGTCACTATTCACATTTTTTTTTTTTTTTTTAAATCGACGTTTATTGCAATAGAACTAGCTACTACAAACGGGTGCACGATAGCAGTCCCAATACCAAAACTAAGAGAGAGGAAAAGAGGTAGAGAAAAAAAGAGAGAGAAGAAGAGTACAAGAGCGAGTGAGGCTACTCTAAATACGGATGAGATGAAAAGAAAGCGGGCTAACTTAACAAAACGAGGAAGAAAAACGAGGGAAGAGAAGAGAAGAGGGGTAGGAGCGGGGAGCTAGCTACAAGGCAAGAGAAAAATGGGAAAGGCCCTCAGTGGACATCCGGGACTCCATTTCTTGCAAGTCGCTCTCTGCGGTTAAGGCGGCGGGTGGCGAACTCCTCTTGTGTGATGGGTCCTTGAATCTGGTCAGCGAAGGAGAACGCCACAGGGTTTTGGTCTAAAAATTGAATAACCCAATGGAAGCCGTCGCGGGCTCCATATGGGTAGTGAAAACGGGGACAGGCGTCGAGTAGATGGTCGCGCATCTCGAGAAGTTCGCCGCAGGGGCAAGAAGTGATGTGGCGCCCAGGGAAGAAGTGCTGTCAAAAGGTGCCGATGGGCGCATGATTGGTGACACAGCGCGTGAAGCGCGCGCATAGTTGAGCGTTCTTACCCAGGGGTGACTTTAAATAAGACCCGCCATTGGTGTATTTGGGGAGGAGGGGATTCCCCGAACCATCATTGAGGGGGAGCCATGAGTGGCCGCGGTGAGCGGGGTTGTTCATGAGTTGGTGCCAGAGGGTGAGACACTTTTGAGTGTAGTGGTTGCGAACAAACCCAATAGAGGTACGGAATGGTTGGTGACGTGGGTTGGGGAGGCGGAGGGACTTGGCGAGGATATGCGCCTGGTGGTGAATAGACCATTTAGCGGATGAAGGGATGGACCAGAAGTGGATGTGGTTGAGAGGAGAGGAAGAAAGCCAGGAGTGCAAGAGAGGGGCGACCGTGATGGAGTCCGGATGAGCGCTGTGAGGCCTATAAGAGAAAAGAAGTTTAGCAGCGGAAATAGAGTCTGTGAAAACTATAATAGAAGAAACGTTATGAGATTGGGCGTGAGATATAGAAGAAAATAAACTGAGGCAGAGAGCATACGATTCAGAGTCTGTAGAAGTAACTTCACCACAAGGGTGGACGGAAGAAGAAAGTATGTCAGAATCAGAAGATTTAAGGACAATGAAAGCGGAAGTAGCGGAGAGGGAGGGGTTTGAAGGAACAGAACCATCTGTAGCTACAAGGAGAGAGATGGGGGAGGAGAAGGCAAGGTCACGAGCACGTGAGGCATTGGCGATATGAAGTGTCATGGCTCCTTCTTTCGAAGGGTCAGGACACTCAATGAATTTTATTTGGTCGCTAAACAAGTCCAACAGGCGCTGGCCTGGTTTGGCACTGGGGTGGAGGTGCTGGAACCGGTCCGTGACCAGTTGAGCATCTGATACAAAGTCGAGCGCCATTGAGTGCTGTTTGGTATGACGAGCGTCAATGGGGTCAATGTCGCGGGTGAGGAGTTTAAGGGGGTGGGAGGGAGGGAGGGTGTGGTATCGTAGGGAGCATCGCTTGGCGAGTTTGAAGAGGTGAAGGTGGATGGGGATAAGACCTGCAATGGTCTCAGACCCGCCCATGGGGGTGGTGCGGAATGCGCCCGTGATCCATAAGGCGGCTTGACGCTGCATGCGTTGGAGGGATTTTATAAGGCCGCGGTATCTTGCATTTCGGTTGAACCAGAGACGGAAACCGTATGTCGCTATAGGAACGACACAGGATTGGTATAAAAGTCTCTTGTGAAGGGGGGAGAGACCGCGGATGGAGTTCCTGAGCATGCGCATGCATCAGACAGTGGAGAGTGCCTTTGTGGAGTAGAATCAGATGTGTTCCTTGAAGGAGAGGCTTCTGTTGAACCAGAAGCCAAGATAGCATAGGAATGGTTTGGGAGTGATGGTGAGGGAGTTGTCAATGATGATGGGAAGGTTAGGATCATGGGAGGGTCGATTGGAAAAATGGAAGGCCTCGGTTTTGTCTCTTTCGAGGACGAAACCAAGGCGGCGTAGGTAATCTTCACAGTTTTTGTAAACCTGTGAGAGAAGACGGCAATTAGTATGGAAAGAGTCTGACTGAACTATAATAAGTCCATCATCAATGAAAGAGACTATTTTACAACGAGGATCGTTCAAAAATTTATACATAAAGGGGGAGAGAGAAAGGGCAGTGAGGATGGGAGAAAGGGCAGAGCCTTGACCGACGCCAACAGAAGCAGGGAATTTGGGAGACAACTTATTATTCCAAGAATATGTAGTGAACCGATTACTTAGATAATCCGAAAAGAACGATACAAGCCGAGAATTGAACCCTTGGCGTTGAAGAGTAGCGGTGAGGATTTGGTGATTGGTGGATGGGAAGAATTGAGCGACGTCGAAGGCGATTACGCTCGTTTTGAGTTTGCGCTTCCAGCCTGAGCGAACAAGGTGGGTGACATATACGCCGGCATCTTCAGTCGAACGCTGAATGATCCCTCCGAATTGGAGAGGGTGGACGAGGTCAAGTTGTGAAGCTTCAAATTGCATTCGAGCGGAAATCATCTTTTCGATGAGTTTGCCGAGGGTGTTGAGGAGGACGATAGGGCAGAACATCTTCGGGGTGGAATAGTGCAGTTTGTTGGGTTTGGGAATGATGACAGAAGTGGAATTCTTGAAGTGTTCTGGCCAGGTAGAGTGTTCGACACACTTGGAGGCAAATGTGAGGAAGTTGTGGAGGAGGATGTCGTTGGACATGAGTTGTTTCATGTGGGCCCACGATAGGTGGTCGGGGCCTGGAGCAGAAGCGTTAGCGCAGGGGTTGAGGGCTTCAAATAATTCGGCCTTGGAAAAAGGAGGCCAAGGGCGCTCCGGGTGGGCGTCAAGAGATTTGATGGCGTCTAGGTCAACCGGGCACTCGGAGGCTGAGTTGTAGGAGGAGTCAAGTGCGTGCCAGAGGTCGTCTAGCTCGTCACAGCTCTTTCCATTGAAAATGATGGATTGTGAGGGAGGAAGGTTGCGCTTTCCGATCCAGGACATTAGGTCCCAGGGGCGGCGGTCTTCCTCAGCTATGTCTTTGATCTTCTTATCGAAGAAGAGGCATTTGGCGGAACGGGTGGTGCGGTGGAATCGGGCCCAATTGGCTTTGGACTTGTGAGATTGGAAGGCTCTGAGGGAGGCTGAACACGCCGGGTTCCACCATGGCTTGGAACGCATGCAGATTTTGACAAGTTTGGCGTTGTGTTGCCATTCTTGGTCGATGATTTGGGACATAGTCTGAGCGTAGGAGTGGACGTCTTCCGCAGAGTTGAAGGTGGGGGGGATGTTCTGGAGGTGAACACCAATAGAGTAGAGGAAGGTGGCTTCTTCCTCCGAGTCTTTGGGAATGGTGAGTTTTTCGATGAAAGGTTGGAAGGGGGAAGGTATGGGAAGGGAGGTGAGGAGAGGGCGGTGATCAGAAGTGAATTGCCAGTCATCGTGTATATGATGGATTGGGCTTTGGGAGAGATCATCTGTCATGAAAATAAGGTCAATAACAGAAGGGTGTTTATTACCGTCGTATGGGATGTGGGTATATTTGTCTTGCGACGGCAAAGAAAGAGTTAGGCCTAGAGAGTTCATAATGTCGATCAGTAGATCGCCACGCGCATTGTGGTGATTGATGTGAGGATCCCAATCAGGGGAGTGGGAGTTAAAGTCACTGCCGGCGCACACAAGGCCTTTGGGGAAGAGAGGAACGTGCTGTTCAAGGAAAGTGATAGAAGAATCGTCTGAAGGTTCAAGATAACAATTCAAGAAATAAACTTTTCGGGGAAAGGAGAAAGAAATTAGCTGGAAGTCCAGGGAGGAGATGATATTTGGATGAGAAGTAGGTAAAAGGGAGTCGCATGACCGCCGAATAAAGGTGGCAGTCCTGGGGCGTTCTTCATTAGGTAGAAACATGCACCAATTGGGGTTGTATGGCGTGCCTTTGTATGGGACCCCTTCAGGGTCGTCAGTGGAAGGAACATTCCGAATAATGTTAAACGGTGGTTCTTGGAGACATAAAACTAAAATGTCTTTGAAAAGGGGGTCATTGAGTAAAAGTTCGATGAGAGAGGAGGATCGATGGACATTGAAAAATAAAATGGGGATCGAAGACAGAGAAGAGGGAGGAGCAGGGCGATTAAGAGGTCCTTTAGACATTAACCGCTCCTGAGTTGAAGTCGCAATGGTTCTTTTCAGACTTGAGTTTGCGTAGCTTATTCTGGATCCATTCCCAATCAAATCGGTGACGGAAGAAGGGGCACTTGTCCGAGTTCACGTGATGATCTTTGGAATCACATGACAGGCATTGGAAAGAGGTCACATGGGGGCATTCTGTGACGTTGGCAGGGGTGGGGGGGCAGGGGTTGGGTCCAGGTTTGCCACGGCAGCAAAAGCCGTCACGGCGGTGGTTGTCTGTGTGATGGGGGTCTCCACAGATCGCGCACCTGGGGTTGCGAGCTCTGCAGAGATGTGTGGGGTGGCCCCACCTCCAGCAACAGTTGCATAGAGGAGAGGCGGTGCGCATGGTAGCCCCGCGGAAGGTGCAGACCCTGTTCTCGAAGAGGAGGGTGTGGTTGATGAGTGTTTTGGCCCTCATCGCAGATTGTGAGTCCCAGAGGTCAAAGAATAGGATAGCGGAGTCGGAGTGGGGGGAGACGCGGTGGAAGCGGGGTTTGCCTACGAGATGTTGAATTATCTCGTGGTAAGGTGAGGTTTCGATGACTTCCTTGAAGTCATCTGAAGTGTGAGGAGTGCCGTCAGAATGAAAGTATGGGAGGTTTGTCAATTTGACAAAGGATTTGGACATGGGGAGAGAAGGGATGATTGCGTCCCTTATTTCTGGTGTGGCGAAGGCAGACCTGTTAGAGTCCGCAATCCCTTTCTTGACGATGAGGAGTTCCTCATCAGTTGCGACCTGATTGGTGGACAGCCAAAGAGTCTTATCATTGGACTTGGCAGATTCGATCTTGAGAGGGAAGCCCTTTTGGTAAAGAGCGTTATTGCAACACCTCACTACAAGGTCAAGGGAGGCAAGCATGATGGGTTTGAACACGTCATTGTAAGGAACGACAATGTTCTTGCGAGATGGGCCATGGGTGGCTTTAGGGGAGTTGGAGGGGCAGGGGGAAGGAGAGGGTTTAGAGGCGGGGGATTTAATGTCACCTGCGCTGCGAAGGAAATTAATGATGTCGACTGGTGACATCGATGGTCACTATTCACATGATGATCTTTTGATCCACATGACAAGCAAATGAAAGAAGTCACATGAGGGCATTCTGTGATGTTAGCAGGAGTGGGGGGTCGAGGGTTGGGACCTGGTTTGCCACAACAGTAGTACCCATCGCAGTGATGATTGTTTGTGTGGTGTGGATTGCCACAAATAGTGCACCTAGGGTTGCATGCTTTACACAAATGGGTGGGGTGCCCCCACCACCAACAGCAATTGCAAAGAGGGCTAGCAACCCTCATATTAGTGCTTCTGAAGGTGCACACTCTATTCTCAAAGAGAATGGTGTGGTTAATGTATAGTTTGGCCTGTGAAGCAGTTTGAGAGTCCCACAGATCAAAAAAGAGAATTGCTGAGTCAGAGTGAGGGGAGACTCAGCAAAAGCAAGGTTTGCCAACAATATGGTTGACGATGTCAGCATATTGGGAGGTGTCTATGGCTGATTTGAAGTCATCTGCCATATGGGGGGTTCCATCCTCCCTGAAGTATGGGAGGTTGGTGAGTTTGATGAATGATTTAGACATGGGAAGCAAGGGGTTGACTGCATTCCTGATGTCTGGGGAGGCAAAGGCTGACCTGTTAGAGTCAGTGATGCCTTTTTGAATGGCCTTGAGTTCTGCTTTGGAAGCAACAGAGTTTGTGTTGAGCCAAAGGGTGTGTTTGTTCTTCTTTGCTGACTTGACACAAAGCAGGAGGTTCTTCTGATAAAGTTCATTGTTACAGCACTGAACAATAAGATCCAAAGACATGATCATGAGATGAGTGAATGTGTCATTAAAGGGAACAACCACATTCTTGTGGGATGGGCCTTGAGTGGCCTTTGGTTGAGAAGAGCAAGGAGAGGAGGAAGGAGGTTTGGTCATAGGAGATTTGATATCTCCTGAACTGTGTAAGAAGTTAATAATGTCGACTGGTGACATAGATGGGAACTGATTTTGGAGAGCTGCATATTTTTGTAGCTCATCCACATTGAGAGGGGTTTGAGAAGCCACCTTGGAGTAAGATGATCTCTGGGTTGAAGGAGATGGTGCACCAGACCTGTACTGAGGTTTGGTGGCCTTGTTAATGGGAGGTGGGGTGGAGGAAGGGGGGGGAAGATTGTGGAGGAGGGGGAAGGGAATCCTTAGGGGGGAAAGCAGGGGCCACAATAGGCTTATGCTGGGTGGGAGCTGCTATCATTTTATGAGGCACCTGGCAGCAAGAGACCATTGACCAGGAGCTAAGGTTAGGGTTAGCCTTTTCCTGACTGGATGGGTCAGGGGCAGTCAGGATGGATGGTGGAGGGGGAGGAGGAAGCATATCAGTGTCGACATTAGAAGACAAAGACTCACCTGGTTTGTTTGGATCAGTGAGTGGAAGATGTGAGAGGGTGATTGCATGAGCAGTATCCCTTTTGAGTTGCAAATCTGAGCCATGGAGATTCCCAGTGGTGTCAGAGGAGGAAAGAAGGGAAGAGCCCTGGAGATACCCAGAGGCATCTTTAGGGGAGGGGGAGGATACTGCTGGTGCCTTTTCAGCCTGATGTTCTTGACAGTGACCAGTGGACATGGGAGTAGGAGTGGGGGAAAGGGTGTGTGCAGGGGGAAATTGCATGGAAATAGCATCATAAAGACACACGTTGTGACTGCCATGTGGGATGGCTTTGTTGCAGAGTTGCTCAGAATGAGCAATTGTTTGAAAGAAGTGGACAAGGGATGTAATACCCTCAAATGTGGAGAAATCTCCTCCATTGTTAGCCCATGAAGAAAGCCAACTGGAGGAGTATGAGATGAGCACTGTGAGGATGTCAAGTCCTTTAGTGTCTGAGGTATTTGTGACATCAATTTCAGAAAAGATGTCACACAACACATTACAGATTGCTGACCAATCCATTCTGTGGGACAGTTGCCCATCACCTTGAGGCTGGGTGTTGGCAGGGGGGGGGGAAATGGGAGTGAATGTCGGGAGGGCAGGAAGAGGATCTGAAGGTTGAAATTCTTCCCAAACAACCCCAGGAGTAGGAGGAATGAATCCATATGAGGAGGCAATAGCCTGAGCTGGCAAAAGAACCCTCTGTGAGGGGGCGATCTCAGGGGAGAGGTCAAGATCTTTGCAGGCCAGTATGATGGATGGATGGATTGAGTGGGGGGTGGAAAGGTCTTGAGACCCTTCTTGTTCATCATTTGCCTCTGTAGATGAGACTGAGGCAGCATCGTCATCCTCCTTGAATTTCATGCTCTTTTCAAGGTGGTTGGAAAGGGATTGGTTGGTTGAATAGGAGCATTTAGCTCCAATGGATGGAGAGGGGGAAGGAGGCTTTTGCAGGAAATCCTTAGAAACTTGGAAGTTGTTAAAGAGACTGACAGAGGCCTCTCGAGGGAGAGTAGGATTGGGCGTTATGCTAGTGCTTGAGTGACATTGTCGAATGATGCCCAAATGAATGCTGCTGGTGGACTTTTTTATACCTCCAAAGAAGCTACTGTTCTCCTTGGAGTCTTTCATACTGATTTAGAATGAGTTTGTGTATTCCTTGTACTACAAGCAACTGAACCACTGAGACAATAGTGGTAGTTACTGAGAAAGGAAGGTGCTTTGATGCCCATCTGGAATGCACATGGCTTCCATTTTCTAATGCCAAGCTTTTCAATGCCCTCAATCCATGCACTAACTCCTCTGCCCCTGGCTCTAACCACCTTTCTTGGGTGCACATTTGAATTTTCTACCTGGCTGGAACACTTCAAAAACTCCACTTCTGTCATCATCCCTAAGCCCAACAAACCACATTACTCCACCCTGAAGATGTTCTGTCCCATAGTTCTACTCAACACACTGGGTAAGCTGATAGAAAAGATGATATCAGCCAGGATGCAATTCGAAGTGTCCCAGCATAATCTAGTCCACCTGCTGCAATTCAGAGGCATCATCCAGCACTCCACTGAAGATGCTGGTGTCTATGTCACTCACCTTGTATGTACAGGCTGGAAGTATAAACTCAAGACAAGTGTCATCACCTTCAATGTTGCCCAATTTTTCCCTTCAACCAACCATTCTGTCCTTACCAATACCCTCCACTGTCAAGGCTTCAACTCACATCTAGTATCCTTTTTCTCTGACTATCTAAAAGATCGTTTCACCACTTATTCCTGGAACAATAAGCTCTCCCCCAAATTCCCTGCTTCAGTCAGCATTAGCCAAGGCTCTGCTTTATCTCCTATCCTCACTGCCCTCTCTCTTTTCCCCTTTATGTACAAATTTTCCAATGATCCTCACTGTAAAATAGTTTCTTTCATTGACAATGGACTCATTGTTGTTCAGTCAGACTTGTTCACCACTAACTGTTGCCTTCTTTCACAGGTATATAAGAACTGCAAAGAATCCCTATGTCACCTTGGCTTTGTTCTCAAAAGAGACAAAACAGAAGGCTTCCACTTCTCCAACCACCCCTCCCATGATCCCAATCCCTCTATCACCATCAACAATTCCCTTACCATTCACCCCAAACCATACCTCTGTTACCTCAGCTTCTGGTTTGACTGAAACCTCTCCTTTAAGGAACACATCCAGTTTTACTTCACCAAGGTGCTCTCTACTATTCAATGCATGCACATGCTCAGCAACTCAATCTGCAGATTATCCCCTCTTCATAAATGACTCTTGTATCAATCCTGTGTCATTCCTATCACCACCTATGGGTTCCAACTATGGTTCAACCACAATGCTTGATACTGCAGACTCATCAAGTCCCTCTAGTGCATGCAATGCTGAGTTGCCCTATGGATTACTGGTGCATTTCTTACCACTCCCTCTGGTGGGGTTGAGGCTATAGCTGGTCTCATCCCCATCCAACTTCACCTCTTTAAACTTGCCAAATGCTGCTCCCTCTGCTTCCACACCCTCACTCCCTCCCACCCCCTCAAACTCCTTACCTGTGATGTTGACCCATTAGATGCATGCCAAACTAAACTGTGCTCTACAGTGCTTGACTTCATTTCAGATGCTCAACTAGTCACAGACTGGTTCCAGTGTCTCCACCCTAGCACCAAACCTGGCCAGTGCTTGCTGGACTTGTTTAGTGATCAAATTAAATTCATCAAGTGCCCTGACCCTTCGAAAGAAGGCACCATGGCACTTCACATTGCCAATACCTCCCGTGCTTGAGACCTCTCTTTCTCATCTCCAGCTTCTCTCTTAGTAGCTACTGATGGTTCCATCCCTTCCAATCCCTCTCTCTCTGCCACTTCCACTTTCCTTGTGTTCAATTCTTCTGAATCTGACATTCTCTCTTCTGCCATTCACCTCTGTGGTGAAGTAACTACATCTGACTCTGAATCATATGCTCTCCATCTCAGACTTTTTTCTTCTATCTCTCTCTCTCAGTCTCTTAACATCTCTTTGATTGTAGTTTTTACAGACTCTATCTCTTCTGCTAAATTACTCTTTTCTTACAGGCCTCACAGTGCACATCCAGACTCTATCACAGTCACTCCTCTCCTCCACTCCTGGCTCTCCTCCTCCCCTCTTAACCATGTCCACTTCTGGTCCATACCATCATCTGCCAACTGGTCTATCCATCACAAGGTGCACACTCTCACCAAGTCTCTCCAACTCCCCAACCCATGTTGTCAACCAATCCACACATCCCTCAGATTCATTTGCAATCATTATATGCAGAAATGCCTTTCACTTTGGCAACAACACATGAATAATCCAACCTTCCACAGCCACTTGTGGCTCTCATTACTCAACCCCACTGAACAGCCCCTTCAACCCAAGTACACCAAAGGTGGCACTTGGCTCAACTCACCCCTGGGAAAGAACACCCAATTATGTGTGTGCTTCACACGCTGTGTCACCAATCACATGCCCATTGGTGCCTTTCAACAGTGCTTCTTCCCAGGGCATCATATTACCTCCTGTCCATGCAGTGAACTCCTTGAGACCCAAGACCATATCCTTGATGACTGTCCCTATTTCCACTACCCTGTAGGAGCCCATGACAGCTTCTTCTGGGTTATTCAATTCCTAGACCAAAACCCTGCAGCTTTCTCCTTCACCAACCAGATACAAGGACCTATCACTCAAGAGGAGTTTGCCACCTGCTGCCTCAACTGTAGAGAGTGACTTGTAAGAAATGGAGTCCCAGACATACACTGAAGGTCTTTCTCTCTTCCCTTGTCTTGTAGTTAGCTCCCTGCTCCTACCCCTCTTCAATTTCTGATTCATTTCTCTCCTATCTGCATCTTGTTAAGTTAGTCTTCACTTTCTTTTCATTTCACTTGTATCTAGCATAGCTTTCTTGCTTCCACTCTCATTTCCTTCCATTCTTGTCTCTTTCTCTCTTTCTTTCTCTCTAGTTTTGGTATTGGGACTGCTACCATGCACCCGTTTGTATTAGCTAGTCTAGTGCAATAAATGTCAATTTAAAAAAAAAAAAAAAAAAAAAAAGAACCAAGGAACCCCTCCAGCACCTGAGCAACTTCATGATGTGGATGAACAACACACTGAAAGAGGAACTTCTGAAGATACAGCACCTCCTCTCATTGACAGCCCTATCCTCACCCTATCTGACCAATGCACCACCTGCTATCAATGTAGCAATGTGGGTCATAGGGTGGATCAATGCCCAAGATACTATTGCCCCTTCTGCTGCCACTACACCCTAGGACACTATCAGAAGTACTGTTTCCTCAACCCCATCAGGACACATCCCAGCTATCATTACACAAGAATCCTCACTGAGAGAGCTTGACTTGCTGCTGCCAGAATCACCAAGCAGTCTACCAGGCAACAGGATAGTAGATGAGGAACTAGCACTGCTGTAGATGATTGATCCCAGATTCCTGATTCCTCAACTCTCTCCCTATCAACTTTCTCCTCCTCTGCAGCTTGATCCCAACCATCAAGAGACTCAAGCTCTCCTTTGCCCATTTGTTTGTGCCACCACTGAGGCCACACTCTCCTTTGGACAGGACTCACAACTGCTGACAACATCAGAGGACCTTGAATCCCTGATGCATGCCATGACAGATCTCCTCCACACCTCTCCCATCATGCAATCAATACAACCATCATCCCCAGAGCAAATGATTGATGCATTCACCCTTAATGACAATCAGCTCAGTCAATCAAGCACACCCTCTGAAGTGTCATGGACCATGCAGGAGAGGGAATGTATGAGTATCCTTATGATGATGAAAATGTCACCAGAAGTCATTAAGTCAAGTGAGGACACTCCCACCTTCCTTTTCCAGTAACCACCACTATCTCCCTCTGTGGTCAGTTATTCATAGCACTATGGGCAAATGAAGGAATAAATTCAAACCCCTCAACTTATCTGAGGTCCCTGAGACCTCTCAGCAACAACATCTGACCTCCTCAAGCTAGTCAGACCTGTTGTATCATCCACCATGCACTTTAGAGGACTTAAACCATCCTCCTACTCCTTCTTTCCAGCCTAACCCAGAAGGCTGATGAACTCCTCCTGAGAGACAATGGCTCACTTGGACTAGATCTGGGCCAAGCACCCCCTCCCCTTCATCATCTTCCAGACATGCTACTGGGCATCTCCAGAGCAGGTCCTCTTCAGACATAGAGCTCAATCCTCCAGTCTCTCCCCCTCACAAATAGACCACTCCTAAGGCTGCTCCCTCTACTCTCCCTTCCACTCCCACCCCTACCAAGGTCCAGGACAAGGAAGAAGAAACTGAAACCTCTATGTCATCTATCATCTTAGAATGGACTCAAGATATTCATAAGGCAAGTCAGGAAGATCTCCCTCCTGACTCTCACCTCTACACCACTATCTGTGACTTCATTGCTGTCATGGAGTCAAAGAATATGTTTGCCAATTGCACTCTCCCTGTCCATTGATCCCCTCCTCCCCCAGGCAGCATTACTGCCTTGTTATTCCAGGTGCAGCAGCCTCACCCCCAACATGAGTTGTTCCATGGAATGGCTGACTCAGTGATAACAGACACTCAACCAGTGCCTGCCTCACAGCCCTCTACCCAGGCCTCAGCACTTCCCCAGCCCTCCCACTCCATGTGACAGGCCCAGACCTCCCTCACATGCCCCACAACCTCCACATGACAGGCCTAGCCCTCCCTTGCATGATGTCAAGATTGGCCCTTCTGGTCCCAACCCCTCCACAAGGTGTAAGCCTTATTATGTGACCCAGGGCCCTATCCAGCATCAATTTTTCTTGAGCACCAGTGCTAGTGATCTAGCTAGCACTCATGTCTCCCTTCAGTCCCTTGTCATGCACTTCAACCAAGCACTTACTCAGGCCAAGTCAGCACTTACTGTTGACTCTGGCTGCTTCCATTCCAATGTCATCACCTTCTCCACTGGCAGTGTCCCTTCCCAGGTGGACCTTGAAACCCTTTCCACCTGCCTCCCCTCTGCACTCAAGAGTGCCTCTATCACTCTTTCCATGTCCCAATCTTTCATAAAGATTGTGGATGTCCCTTTCTTCTCAGCTGATGGCTTTACCCTCTTGGCTGCTCAGGTCAAGACCGAGGCCTCCACCTCCCCCTTCTTCCCTTCCTCTGATATACACCACTTGCATGTCATTTGCAATTCTGCCAAGTCCAATACCACCACTATGTGGATTGATTTGGTCAACTCCCAATGTGGCACCCTTGCCACTTCACTTATCAACAGATGCATCATGATCAATGGTGCATCCTGTCTCATCAAAGGGGCTCACACCCACACCAGCACACCTCAGTGTCAGTGCTACTGGTGCTGGGATCATCCTTCTGATGCCTACCATGCTCATATGCCCAGGTGTCCTCTCTGTGGGGGACCTCATTCTGAGGCCTCTCACCATTCCATGGCTGGGTGTTGCAAGGGCAACCCCAAGGTGACTCCCCCCACCCCCCCTACTCTGGCAGGTGAACCCTGCTCTCATTTCCCCTGGTGCCTCAACTGTTCAGGCACCCACTCTTCCAACAACTGCCAGTGCCCATACTGGTGACATTGCTTTGATCAGGATTGGATCCACAGTTGATATCAATGTGATGCAGCCTCCACTTCAGCCAAGAAAGCCTCTGCTCCTCAGGGTGGGGGTCATAATAGTTAGCCAAGATAAGTGCAAGTAGCCAGGTCACTATCTTCTGTATGGACTCATTTGTTTTCATCTATATGTGTTTTACTTTGAACTTTTTATTCATGTTATTTGGGGCACCTGTTTTCTTTTCCTCTGTTTCTTTTCTCTAATCTGACGGGACTGCTATCACACACCCATTTGTAGTAGGCTAGTACTATTGCAATAAACTGTGGATTTAAAAAAAAAAAAAAAAAAAAAAAAGAGTGAGGACACTTGACCTAATGAAGGGGATCATGTTACAAATATTGTAGACTCTGAGACCACTGAGGAGACCGAGGAGACTGAGGAACTACCATTTGAGGAATGGGACCTGATGAAGTGTATAATGGTAAGTCTCTGGCAAAAGATGACAGAACTTAGGCAGACACTGGATTGGGAGATGTGTGAGAAAGTGGATGAAGCATGTTGGTATCATGGAGTATACTTCCCTTGTGATGACAACTTGTGATGAATGCTAAACTTATCATTCCTATCTTTAGACATTTTCTATTCTTAGGACTAGGTTAAGATTCAACCTTTCTGTTGTATTTGTGTTGCATCAAATATGTTCACCCTGGCAGACTTTCACCCATATGCCCATATGCTTTATGCCCTCCTTCCATATGCCTTATGCCTCATGCTTTCCTATTATATGTTTCCCTCCTCTAGTTCACCTTATATGTTACATTTGATCTACTTTCTTAAGTAGTCATCTGGACTTGTATATGTACAGTGCCCAAACTTGTAGATTAGCCAAGTCTAATCTTAATGAGTGTTACCCACCTCCTCTTAATGTGTGTTACCTCCTCTCTCATGAGTGAACCAGTAACTTGTTAAACTCTACAACTCTTTGCCCTTGTCCAAGTATCCTCTCTGGCTTCTTGTCAATGTCTGTCCTATGGAGTGTGCAATCTACACAAGTTCACTGCTTAAAGTACAACATGAACAGCCACCCAAGGTTAAATTGAGCAGCTGCTTCAGACCCATATGGGACAAGCATCTCTGCTCACCCCTTTACAAGGATAGGCCCCAACTTAGGCATCATTGAGCCAAAGAAGAAACCTTGTAACATGAGGCCATACCCTTGTGCATGTCATCATTACACACTGAGGCACTTGTTGTATACTTGATCTGTTTCCCCTGGTTGCCTGAGCACATGTAAATGCACCATAGCTTGGGTAGTACTCAGTAGCACAGTTGGTGCTGGAGATGGAAGACATGGATGTAGTTGAGGGGTTGCTGGTGGTCCATTGTCATTGCCTTGATTGCATTGACAATAGTGCTTGTGTATGGGGTGTTGCTCTGCCCTCTCAATTACCTCATCAATCTTGACATGGAGGGGATCAAAAGTGATCCCATTATTAGTGGAGTTGAGAATGTGCTTGAGGTATAATTGAGTGGGTTGCATTTTATATATGTTATGCATCAGCATAAGGTCAGTTTGTTTGACCTTCATAGCTTGGGCCTTTGGGTAGGCCATGCAAAGCTTTGTTAAAGCTTTGATATATATGGTGCAGAATCAGTTGGAACTGATGTCTATTGGTGAGTCAGTTTCCCTATATGACTCTGCTATGATTGTTTCAGTATACACCAACATTTGGTATTTGCATTAGCATTTAATAATGCCATAGTCTGTGAATATGGAGTTGACTTGGTCTTCTAAGGAGACCATGTCATTAAGGGCAGGAGGCAGGAATTCAGGTATTGATGGTTCAGAATGTGAACTATTGGACTGGTGTGTTGTGCTTGGTGATGCAGGGCACATTGTGAGGGGACACTTTAGTTCAAGTTCTGGAAAGAGAGGAAGCTCCTCTAGAGCTTCCTTGCTGGTGGTGGATGAGTCATGAGCTGACATGTCTGCTGGGTGTATAGGGAAGGGGATGGAGGAGATCAGTTCATTGTTTGGTGAGGGGATTGATGGAGAAGGGGGTGTAGGTGGTGTGTATGTGTCTTGTATGCTCATGTCACACATTGTCACATCAAATTGCAGTTGCATGTCTTCAGACACATCATAGTGTCCTGGGGGATGATTCTGTTGTGAGGCCATTGAATGAGTGATGACAAGAGGATTTTGCTTTAGACTTTAAGCATAATAGTTGCATTTAATGGGTTCACTTAGTATGTGCCCAAGTGCAGGGTATTGTAAAAAAGTGTAAGCCTATGAGGGCTTACTTAGAGCTCACAACCTTACATTCACACTGAAGTACAATAAGCTCAATGTATTGGGTGTACTACAATGTGGTGGTATAAGGTCAGCTGTCCTAATGACAGCTGACAACAAGGATTATAAGGATTGTATAATTGATGGATTGAGTAATCTATCAATGTCAAAAACAGACAAGAAATCAAACAATAAATATTTAATGAGTGACTCAAGATAACATTAACAAAGAAATTCATGACAGTAAGGGCTCAGCCCTTATATGATGTGAGTTGGAGTAGGTAGATTATCATCTGAATGAGTGAAGATCAAATCAATGATAGTATAGTGTTTTGTTGGGTCATGAGGGAAGTGCATGTGAGATGGATTAGTGGGGTTGAGCAAGTGAGACTTAATGTATCCATGATATCAATTAGATGATCTGCTCTTGCAGAATAGTGGTGGATGTCAGGACTCCAGTCTGGAGAATGAGTGTTGAAGTCTCCCCTTGTGCATATGTTTGAAGGGAAACAGTTAATACATGATCCTAAGCAATTAATAGATGAGTCACCTAATGACTCAAAATAGTAGTTGACAGGATAATGTTTATTGGGCATTGACAGGGAAAATTTTTGAAAATCAGGTGAAGAAATGATGTTCAAATGAATAACAGGTCAGAAAGAAGAAAATGTGTTTCTAACAAACATCAAGGTTTATGGATGAATGATAGATGAATCAATCAAGAGATGCCAGTCCTTGTGAATTAGAGGTCCACAGAGTGATCTCCTTCAGAGTTCTCTGTGGATGAAATGTTCTGAATGAATTGAATAAGGGGTTCCTAAAGACATAATATAGAAACATCTTTGAATATAGGTGTTACAAAGTTTCTTCTTTGGCTAAGCAGCATCTAAGCCAGAGCCTATCCTTGTAGTAAGGGTGAGTAGGTGATCCTTGTCCTGTACAGATGCCATGAAATCACACCTGAGACAGGATTGTGAGAATGCACCTTTGTAGGTGTATTCTTATACTATGACATCCCACATCTCTTTCACATTGGCACATTATGTGAAGTTCATGAGGGTGTAATCAGGAATCTTTTGGAATAGAAGTGATCTCACAACCCACTTATTCTGGTCCCATCCAGCAACTATTTCAGGGGTGACTAGAGGGTAGTTTGTGCAGGAGTAGTGGTAGCTGTCAAAATTGAGGAAGCAGCCTGAGATTTAGCATCTTGCAAGGAACTAGCATTCAAGGCAGGGGTGGTGGATGGAGAACTTGGCATTGAGGTGGAGGGGATGGCCTTCAGTAGGACAGGGCACTTTATAGTTCCATCAAAGTGGCTCCAGAGGCCTTTGAGTTCAACTTTAGAGATGAAATAGTGTGAGAATATTGCCCAATTCAAACTAGTCAAGTTGAGCTTTGGTATACTTAATGGAAGGACATTGGTAGCACAGGAAGTAGCAGCAGGGGCAGACATGGAAACAGTACAGGTACAATAAAGAGATACTTTCTGAGTGGGTTAACAACAGCTAAGACCCATAACCTGTAAGAAACAGAGATAACATCTATGACATAGTGAGTAACATAGAAAAAGGTACAAGACATGTAATTAACTCACCTCAGCCTCTTGTCATACACAAGTGAGAACTGAGGGAGTCTATCTACTAAGGACAAATATAAAGGTTTCCTACTCTAAGAGTCATGAAAGGACAAAGGTGAATGGAGAAAGAAGTGTGTCTGAAAGGACAGTCTATAAGGACTCCTGAAAATAGGGGGGAACACTGATCTGAGTTTGGAGGTTTTTATCCACACAAAGTTTTGAGATTTTTATCCAGGAAAAAATTAGGGTTCCCCAGCCACCCATGTTTTATCCAGATTTTACAAGAGGGTCCAGGCAGTTAAGGACCTAGTGCTGATTTTTTGCTCTTAGGCAGTGTACAAACCACTTTTTTTTTTTTGCCTGAATACAAATCAGAATGATGCTGTAGATAAAATAATGTGAGAGTAGTGTTCTAGTTCAACTGCTAGTGAAGCTCTTTCATCATAGCCTGTCTAAGCATAAGCTTACTCTAAAGGTTTTCAAAGGCAATCATGAGAAATCCTGTGAGTAGTAGGTGCTTCAATGGGAGTAGACTTCAAAACAGTAAATAATGCCCATGAGTAGGATGAAATGGAATTTGCACTGTCTGTAATGAGCAGCTAGCAGCTATGTTTCAGAACAGAGGACCAACATTTGGACCTGGGTCCTGCCCACTACAGCTGGTGCCCACCCACATAGGAAAATTTATCTACATTTGAATAGGGTACCCTCTGGAGACCAAGGTTTTATCTAGAACTGAAAAGAGGGATTCAACCCAAAGTTCTGCAATTTCTATCTGAAAATGTGTGGGGAGTTTCTGAGAAATCCTCATATTTCTATCCAAATTTAATCAGGGATACCCCCCAATTTTTGGGGGTCCTAGTCTATATCAAAGGACATGTCTAAGCAAGGTGTGTGGACAAAAGGGACCAAGACAAGAAAAAGGGGGTTTGTATGGCATTGATCATCTGAAGGCTTAGATTGAGAGCCAGGAGGACCCCAAAAAATAGGGGGGAAACCCTGATCCAAGTTTGGAGGTTTTTATCCACATGTGTTATGAACTTAATAAATGTTCACTATACATTTACTAAATTTGATTATCAGATTTATTTATCATTGTTTTATCTGAAAGCTTTAGTCTTCACTCTATTTGTTTCATTCTATGACTTTCAAGTATTAACTGGATTGATTATGTAATTATAAAGTTGTATGACATTTATAGATTGATAAGCTTTCTCATCTATCTTTAGAAAGAATACTTCTTTGATAAAGAACTTTTTATAAAGAAGTCTATCTAAACTATCTATAGTAAATTAAGCTTCTTTCCAGTTCTGAGTCAATCTCTAAGTTGAGCGTCAGTACCTGGAAGAAGACTGATAGACTAGACAACTTCTTAGAATACATCACAATAGATATACTTAGATACACTATCCATAGGTATATAAGCTGTCAACAGCTAACAAGTAGAAAGCATCATTTCTACTTGGTTAGGTGGAGACTCAAATAGAAGTCTTTATCAACTATAAGTGATATGATTTAAGTTGTGCTTAAAATCTTTATCACTCTCTAAGTTGCTTTGAGACATTCTATTGAGGAAGTAGATATATTGTGCAACTACATTGAAGTTATCTTGAACACTTTGACTTTACTGAGTATTGTCATTACTTAAAGGTAACTCATCTGTTAGTACATGAGAAGTCTCCTTTGATATGATCTGCAGATACATATAGGGCCTCTTCACAGACCAAAGCAGCCTTACTATAACATTAAGTAGAAATGATCCTTCTCTATAGCACAGAGTTGTTATCTTGTCTCAACTGCTCAGCATTGATCAATAAAGGAGCCCTACTTGAGCAGCTAGTGCTTTAGCTTTGGGTCCTAGTTTCTGAAGCTAGCATTAGAAAGAGAGTAGGCATGTATTGCCAACTAGTGCAGATTAGTTGAGGATTGCCATCCCACAATCTAGAGGAAATTCCTTGACAGAACTTTGATTCTGGAGGAAATTTTGATGAGTGAAGGGAATCACACTCATAATAAAGAAGTGATTATGCTTATACAGAGCTATAAATCTGTTGGGACATAGATCTTCATTGAAAGTACCACTGAGAAGAGGTATTACCATAGACACTCAGTTGTGAGGGAAAGAGGATCTATTATTGAAAAGAAATAAAGTTGTCAAACTGGAAGGAGTAAAGAAACTCACTTCTACCTTAGTAAAACTGGATTCAAAATTGTGACCCCAATCAAGTTCCAAAGTCCAACCAGAGGAACAGTCTTCAAAGATCCCACATCATGAGAGTGGTACTACCAAGACTCATACAAAAGACCCCAATTCTTTGAAGGATTGATCCAAAGAAGACTCAATGAAGAATATGCAGTAGAATCTCAAACACAAGAAAGGCAAAGACAAACAGCAAATCCCTTCACAGGACTTGCATCTTTCCTTAACTCACTGCAACTAATCACAAGACAACCTAGCATTGAAGAAGTTACAGATGACCTTGCCAGATTTAATATCTCAACTAAAGAGAAAGGAAAAAGTACTGAATCTTCATCTGAAGTACACCAAACAGAATATTTGGAAATCCAATGACAGTTACTTTGACAGTACCAGGGACTGGATCTCAGTTCACTACCCTTTCAACAACAACAGTACTACAAATAAAATCTAATTACCCAAGTGGACAAGCTAGCAGATCAAATCCAAGAAATCCAACAACTAGAGGAACAGGATCAGGATCAGGAGGGTCTGGAAATAACAGGAGAAGCCCTTCACCTACACAACCTTCTGGAACTACTATGTCAACAGCTGCCTCAAACTTCAAGTACCCAAAGCCTACATGGTTCTTTGGAGACCCTGCTCAGTACAGAAGTTGGAAATCCCTCATTGAACTCTATTACAAATCCTATAATATTACCAATGACACTGCCAAAATCAACTACACCCTTGCTCTACTCAATGGAGCAGCATCAGCATGGAGATAGGATTATATTTCAATGCATAAAAAAGACACCAAGCAATGAACCTGGGCAGAGTTCTGTAATGACCTTGACCAGTCTTGGACATTGATCATATCACTGACTACATCAATGAACTTGGACTCTCTGATGGAGACTATGACAAACATTCTGAAGAAGAAGAAGAAGAAGACAGAGGAGAAGAAATACAAGCTGTACAATCATCCAAACCAGGAGTTTCTAACAGTGGATCAGAGACAAGCAATGCCCTACTACACCTCATTAATAATATACTTACCAACAAGCAGTGAGCAGCACTCAAGAATAGAGAATGCTTCTTCTGTTGAAAGAAGGGACATTTCTTTAGATAGTGCCCATCAAGAAGGAACAACAACTCAAAGAATAAGTGAAATAATTTTATATCCAAAGGAAAATCAAAAAAGACCATCCCCAGAAAGAAAAGACAAGTCAATCCAAATGCTATGGTCTATGCCATCCAGGATGGAGTAGAAGAAGAATAATTTGAAGAATTTTCTGAAGATGAAATTTTTTAAGTACTTCAGAAGATCAACTCAACATCATTGATCTTCATACAGGAAGAGGAAAATGTTTTCAAGTTCCAACTGAAATACTAACATCTACAGGAACCTATAAAATTAAAACTTGACTAGATTCAGGAGCCAGTGGCCAATTTATATTACCAACCTTGGTCAATATATAGATAAAGAATCAGATAACGAATCAGATTCTAATGACAAAGAAGAAATGAACCTTAAACATAATATATCTCAGGATCTATATAATAAGATGGAAATGAAGAAGAAAGAATCAGATCCTTTAAAAGTAGTACCTAAGAAATTTCATAAATTTCTTAAGGTATTCAGTAAAGAAAAATCAGAAAGAATGCTACCAAGATGACCATGAGACCACAAAATCGAGACAGACAAGAACTTCATTCCAAAATGAATGCCAATCTACCATCTTACACCCCAGGAATACACTAAACTAGACAAGTTTATAGAAAAAAATTTATGAAAGGGATACATTCATAAATCCCAATCACCAATGGCATCTTCTTTCTTCTTTGTAGGAAAGAAAGGAGGAGATTTACACCCTTGTCAAGACTATCACTATATTAATAATCATACCATTAAGAATGCTCATCCAATTCCTAACATCTCAAGAATTATGGACAAGCTCAAAGGAGCTAAATACTTCACCAAACTAGATGTCTATCTAGGATACAATAATGTTTGAATTTGAGGAAATGAATGGAAGGCAGCATTCTACACTCCTAATAGATTATATGAACCCACTGTCATGTTCTTTGGCATGACTAATTCACCAGCTACATTTCAATCTATGATGGATCACCTCTTCCAAGACTTACTATCAAAGAATGAAGCTATCATATACATGGATGACATTCTCATCTCAGCCAAAACTATCAAACAACTTGATCATTACACTATCAAAGTACTAAAAATACTTGATGAAAATGACCTCTATCTCAAAACTGAGAAATGCAAATTCAAGAAACAACAACTTGAATACCTTGGATTCATAATTAAACCTGATTCAATACAAATGGATGAAATCAAGCTAAAAGGAATAGAAAATTGGCCTGTTCCAAAAACAGCAAAGAATGTATGACAGTTTATTGGCTTCTGCAACTTTTACAGAAAGTTCATTAAGAACTATGCTCAAATCACACAACCTTTAAATGCACTCATATGAAAAACAAAGTTTGAATGGAATCCTGAAGCTCAAAAAGCTTTTGAACTTCTAAAGCAACAATTTTTACAATGCCCTGTTCTACAAATGGTAGATGAAACCCAACCATTCAAAATAGAATGCAACACATCAGCATATGCTATAGGAGCAGTACTACTACAGAGAGACTCAAATAGAGATAAGCACCCAGTAGCTTATTTCTCTAGAGCCCTAAACCCAGCTGAAAGAAACTACCATACTTCTGATAGAGAATTCTTATCTATCATTGAAGCTCTCAAAGAATGGAGACATTACTTGGAAGGATTGCCACATTAGCTGATTATTTGGTCAGATCATGAGAATCTAATCAGGTGGAGAGAACCACAACAACTTAGTCATCAGCAAGCTAGATGGATGTTACACATGACTAGATTTAATTATGTGATCAAACATCTTCCAGGGAAACAAAATGTATTGGCAGATGCACTTAGTAGAAGACCAGATATGATTCCTGAAGGAACTAATAATGAAAATTTGATAGCCATTCCATCAGAAAAGTTTATCAATTTTCTTTCTGAACAGCTAAAACAAGAGATCATCAAGAAGAAATCCAAAATCCAAATGCAGGATAGATTTATTACAGATGACAAAGATTTCATATGATTCTAAAACAAGATAGTAATTCCAGATGACCCTGACATCAAACACAAAATATTACAATTTGCACATGACCATCCTACTTCAGGACACCCTGGAATATGAGATACACTACAAAAACTTCAGAAAGAAGTTTACTGGCCTGGAATGAACACATATGTTCACAACTATGTTAAAGGATGCCCAACATGCCAACAGTACAAATCAATCAACACCCTATTAAACCACCATTACAATGAATTAAAGGACCATCATCCATGAGACCTTTTAGTCAGATCTCAATGGATCTTATCACAGACTTACCTCTGGATAACAGCTTTGATGCTATTTTGTCCATAGTGGACTATGGACTTATGAAAGGGATCATTCTAACAGCTACAAAGAAGACTGCCACTGCAGATGACATTGCCAAAATCCTAATTTAGAAAGTCTTTTCCAAATATGGAACCCCTCCAAAGGTTATCTTAGACTGAGATCCAAGATTTGCAGTGCAATCAATGCAGGAATTCTACAAGAAATTGAACATTGAACTAGCAATGTCAACTGCTTATCATCCACAAATAGATGGTACAACAGAATGATACAATCAAGAAATAGAATTCTATCTAGCAGTTTACACTTCAAAGAATCCACACTCATGGAGAAGAGCACTTCCTATAATTGAATTCATTCATAATACCAAACCACATGCAGGAAGAACAAATACACCTTATGAGTTGATCTTAGGCTATAATCCTAAGACATTCATAGACAATGATGAAGAAACTAAAATTCCATCAGTCAATGAAAAGGTTTTATCTCTAGAACAAATGAGAGAAGCTGTACTTGAAGCACATGAACAAATGAGAAGAACTATGGCAGCTAGACAGAACAAACCTTGGAATCCATTCAAGGTTGGAGACAAAGTCTGGCTAGACAATTGAAATCTACCTCTTCTATATGCTTCAAAGAAGCTTAACCAAAGAAGAGAAGGACCCTTCACCATTATTCATCAAACATCACCAGTAACCTATGAATTGAAACTTCCAGCAAAATGGAAGATTCATAATAAGTTTCATGCTTCATTGCTTACACCAGTTGTTAAAAACAACATATACAGAAAACACTACATGAATCCACCACTGATTCTAGTCTCAGGAGAAGAAGAATACAAGATTGAATCAATTCTAAAACATAGAACTTGTAGAAGGCATTTAGAATATCTCATATGCTAGAAAAGCTATGGACCAAGTGAAGACTCATGGGAGCCTGAAGAAAACTTGCAAAATGCCAAACAAATACTTCAAGAGTATAAAAGATTGAAGAAACTTGCCTAACATTCCCTAGACAAATGTCCTCTGCTATCAATGAAAACACTATCTCTACAACCTCAAACCCTCCCTCTTCGAAGCCTGAGGCAAAGGGAAAGATTCTCCCAAGCTGCCAAGCTTTGCCACAATCTCAACCAAGTCAAGCTGAAGTACCCAGTAGAGAGGATGCTGCCCTATGGCATGTCTTTCTACATGAGGGAACAGCCAGCAACTTTATGTCTGGTTATGGCCAGAATCCTAAACTCATTAACCTACTGCATGCCCTTGGGTCTGCATTTGATGAGTTCACTGCTATGTAAAGCCATTATATCATACAATCCAAGAAACTGGACACTGCTCTTTGTGAACTGGCATACAGTCTCCCTGCAGGTCCCTATATTGGGAACATCATCTGGAAGATCAGGACCATTGAGCCTGACTTCTATCTACAGCCTGCAGCAATCAGTAAACCAGCTCCAGACAGATTTAAACTATGTCCTAGCTGCCCCTGAGAACTTGCACATTGACCATCTACTGCTCCTTTGCCAGAACCTCCCAAATCTGGAGAATTGGTTAAAAATGGTGACCATACTCTGGCTAGCCCAACTTCAGAAGATGATTGACAGCCTTCTAACACTGCCACTAGCAGTATTCCAAATATCCCTTTGTAGTCAGTTATTTATAGCACTATGGGCAAACAAAGGAATAAATTTGAACCCCTCAACTTATCTGAGGTCCCTGAGACCCCTCAACAGCAATGCCTGACCACTTCAAGCTAGTCAGACCTATCCTACAAGCCTCTGCAACCCATGTTTGAGGAACCTGCATCCTCAAATCCCTCTTCTCAGTCAAGCTCAAGCAGCTAACACACTTCCTCTCAACTCTCAGGCAGGGATTTATTTGAAGCTGGCTTCCCCTCCTCTTCACCATTCAGGCATACTACTGGGCATCTCCAGAGCAGGTCTTCTTCAGACATGGAGCTCAACCTCCCTGTCTCCCCTCCCTTCAAGCAGAGAACTCCCAAGGCTGCTCCCTCCACTCTTCCCTCCAACTCTACCCCCAACAAGGTTAATGATGACAAGGAGGAAACCCCGTCAAATGCTGTCATGATAATGACTCATGCTTTTAATGAGGCAGAGCATCAACTCTCTCCTGACCCTCACCTCTTTGCTGCCCTTTGTGACTTCATCTCAGTATTGGAGTCCAAAAATCTATTTACCAACTGCACTCCCCCTTCCACCTGGTGCACTCCCCCTCCAGCAGACAGTATCACTGCTCTGCTCATTGAGGCATGCAAACCACATGCCCAACACATGCCATTCCATGGAACAGCTGACTCAGCAATAGTAGATACTCAACCAGCACCTGCCTCTCAACCCTCTACCTAGGCTCCAGAGCCTTCCCAGCCCACCCATGTGACTCCCACTCCATGTGATAGGCCCAGACCTCCCTCATGTGCCCCTCAACCTCCACATGACAGGCCCAGCCCTCCCTTATGTGATATCAAGCCTGGTCCTTCTGGCCCCAACCCTCCCACAAGGCATAAGCCTTATTATGTGACCCAGGGTCCTACCCAGTGTCAGTTCTTCTTGAGTGCCAACACTAGTGACCTAGCTAGTGCTTATGTCTCCCTCCAGTCCCTAGTCATGCACTTCAATCAAGCACTTACTTGGGCCAAGTCAGCACTAACTGTTGACTCTGGCTGCTTCCATTCTGGAGTCATTGCCTTCTCCACTGGTGGTGTCCCCTCCCAGGCAGACCTCGATGCCATCTCTGCCTGCCTTCCCTCTGTGCTCAAGAGTGCCTCCATCACTCTTCCTATATCCTGATCTTTCATTAAGATCATGGATGTCCCTTTCTTCTCAGCCAATGGCTTTACCCTCATGGCTGATCAGGTCAAGACTGAGGCCTCCTCCTCCCCCTTCTTCCCTTCCTCCAATGTGCACCACTTGCACATTGTCTGCAACTCTGCCAAGTCTGATACCACTACTGTATGGATTGATTTGGTTGACTCTCAGCATGGCACCCTCACTGCCTCCCTTATCAACAGGTGCATCCTGTATCATCAAAGGGGCTTGCACCCACACTGTTAGGTTGGTCCTTATCACTGGTCACCTAAGCTTTGCTAGGGGGTGGCTATCTCACTAGATGGTTCACAGAGGCACTAGGATCTAGCAAGAAGGATCATGTTAAGTAGGTGGCAAGGCAAGTGTCCAATTAAGCACACTTCAGAGGTCAAACTTTTATCAGTTGAGGATATGACCAATAGAAAGTTTACTACCACACTGATTGTGAACTAACATCAATCCAGAGATAAAGCAAAAGCAATATTCTGAATTTGAGAATATAGGAAGCTTGCGCCTCCAGTACATGAGTGGCTATTTAAGCTTTACTTCTAAGGTCCGAATCTGGTAACTATGATGAAGTAAGGCTATGAGTCTGAGAGTCAGTAGAAGTGAGACTACGGAGCACAATGAGACAAGAATAGACTAAGATGAGAATAGAAACAGAGACTAGGAAGGAAACTAACTAATTAAGGAAATCATACAAGGCAGAGTTCAGATGAGATACAGGAATACAAGATGAACTGTTCGTAGCAGGGTAGGGGAGGCTATTTACGAGGTTATATTACAAGTCCATATCAGGGTGAAGGTGTCTGTCAGAGGAGTCAGAGGAATGGGAGTCGGGAGATGAAGTAGAACTGGGAACAGGGAAGTTGCCTACTGAAGGCAGTGAGTCAGGAGAGTCTTCGTGAAGGAAGATGAGGCTGCAGTGCAGGGACAATGACGATGATGATGATATGTTGGCAGTGACATATGGTGGTGGATATGGAGGAGGATCACTGATGGGTTCTTCTGGGTTTGACTCGTCGATACCTGGAACATTGGAGTCGATGCTGCAGAGGGGTGGAAGCTGAGTACGATGGGGAGGGATGGCCAGAGGCTCATTGGAGTTAGGATCAACACGATAGACTTCTACTTCTTGAAAGTAGAATCTGTGGGTGACTTCGTATTTGATAATATGTGGGATGACCTCAGGTGGATACATCATGTAAGGGTGGAGGAATACAATGGGTTCTCCAGCATAGGGGATCATCTTCCAACTGTGGGCCCAGGTGGAGTTGAAGTTATTGTGGATTGTCTGAACGTATAACCTGTTGGGATCGAAGACGTGGGTGAAGGGAGCATTCTCCCAAGTGATGCGTAATATCTCAGTCATCATGTGGTCAGTCTCATAGAAGATTGGTCCAGGTGTTGGCCAGTCTTCAGAGAATAGAGAGGCATGGCCAGGAAGGCGATGATTGGCGAAAGCTTTGTTGTGGTAGCGAGTCGAGTCTTCAGCTGGTATACCTGTATCTTGAGTGGTGGAATGAGAAGCATTGGGAAGTCTGAGTTCATGGACTAATGCATGGTAAATGACATTGTGGCAGGAGGTACCAGGTTGGTTCATAACATTATCCCCTTTGTTATTAGCAAGTTCCATCTTGCTACTACTATCTGATACTGGAGTCAGGTGAGGGGGGGTGGTCTAGGATCTTCCACTTCCAATGTTGGAGAAGGGAGATTTGTGATGTCCATCAACTGTGTGGAGGTGTTCTGATCTCAATGGATGAGGGAGCGAATGCATGCAGTGGCTCTGCCGAGGAGACTGTGTCATTCTCTGATGGATGTGGGGGAGGCTGAAGGTATAGGTGTTGGAGCATGTGGTCTGCCTGTTTCGGGTGCTGATGATATTGTCGGTGAGGGCAGAGATGGCAGCATCAATGGATTGGTGCAATTGTGCACTTGATGGACTTGGACTTTGGGCACAGCGGGGAAGGTAGGGGGTTCCATTATAGTCCCTAGTTCATAGAGATGATCGGGTGAGGTTACTTCCTCTGTGTTGATCAGTACGCAGATACCACTGGTATTGATTGGCCCCTTGTGGAAAAGTGCATGAAGGGTGAAGTAATGGAGGAGGTTGGGCTGGGAGTGGGTGCCTAGGAGGAGTGATAGGTCAGCTAGGAGGGTGGTGGTTGCCCAAATCAGAAATGTCTGGCAGGGAATCAGGACATTGTTGTATTCTTTGATGTGGAGCCACATAGTGGCTTGCATTGGTAGGTCATGACAATAGAGCCTCAGTTCACAATGAAATGCTAACATCTTGATGATGTCTAATGCTTCCCTGAATTGGAGGCAGGAGATGTGAACTTGAAGTTGGGGAAGTCCTGCTATGTAAGGCATGAGTCTTGTGTAGAGTTGAGTCAGGTTGTGGTTGTCAATCTGTTCATTGGGGAGATTGGGATAGTGGAGGATTTGAAAGAGAGCTAGTTTGGCTAAGTGCATTGAGTCATAAACTGACTTTATCAATGAGAAGTTTGGTGGTAGAGCTTGAGCTCTCGATGTTGCTATGTAGTTAAGGGGAGATGTTGTGGCCAATACAAGCAAGTTGGGCTGTCTCCATTGAGTTTGAAAGTCGAATGAGCATTCTAGCAGAATGCATGATAGTAGCAATAGTTTCCCTGTAGATGTTGCAGTTCTGAACCAAAAGTGGATTCCTTCGAAGAGCAGGGTCCTGGGTGATGGAGTTAACCCAGTCCAAAGATTCTCTGAGTTGAACAAGTTTGGAGTCAAGGTCAGATACTTCACTAGGGAGGGAAGGTAGTTCAATCAGGGATCTGGCATTGATTGGCCAGATGAATTCCTGGGTTCCAATGTGGGTTGAGTAGGCTGGGAGTGGACAGAGCAGGTGTGAGATGATGAAAGGCATGGCATCCTGTGCAATCATGGTCATCGTGATGTGTTGTATGGCAAGGTGTTCTATGAGGGCATTCAGATGTTCTTGGAAGGTGGTGGGTGTCTTGATGAGGGATTGGATGTGGTCAGTGTTGTGGCCAGTGTTTGTAGGAGAGTTGGGAGGTAGTTGAGTATCTTGCTGAGCTTCAGTTTGAGTGGTAGGTTGTTGGGTGTTGGTGGTTGACATCTCCAGTGGTTAGCAAAGTTTGTTCTTCCTTTTATAAGTATTGAGGATTTGCTGTGCATTGGAGAATGCAGACTGTGGTTCCCATGTATTTTCAGAGTGTGGGTAACCAGTCCATTTGACCAGGAATTTGAGGCAGTTGTGCAGTCATCGATGATTTAGGATTGCTTCAACTTCATAGTGTTCTTCGTCATTGCACAGTTCTGGGGCAGGCCATGGGTAGTGTTTGCCATATAAGTTATTCTCAGTTACTGGAGTAAGAAGGGTGGCATGGAATATGGGATGAATTCGCCATGTTTTGGGTAACTTTAGTTTGAAGTTGACTGCAGATATCTTCTTGATGATTTCAAATGGTCCTTTGCATTTCGGGGTGAGTTTTCTTGATTTGACTTGTAATGGAAGATTGCAGGTGTCTAACCATACTTGGTCTCCTATGGAGTAGGTGGGGAGTTGATAGTTGGCTGTGCATCTTGCCATGATTTGGCAGGTGTGGTTGTGGGCTTGAATAGAGTGGTGGTGGGCTTCCATTAGTCAATCCATGCAGTTTTCTGCTGATGGGTTGTTTGTAGGTTCCATCTCAGTTGGAAACATTTTTGGGGTATAGCCATAGAGTAGCTGGAATGGAGTTTCGGAGCATCCAGCATGGGGATGATTGTTGTGGCAGAATTCGTAGATCAGAAGGTACTTGCTCCATTCATTTGGATCACTTGAAGTGGCAATGGCAAGATAGGTCTTGATTTCCTGATTGAAGCATTCAGTGGATCCATCAGTTTGTGGATGATAGGCTGTAGAGTAAGCAGGCTTGATGTTGAGGAGTTTGTACAGTTCTCACATTGCTTTGGATGCAAATCAGGGGTCTCAATCTGAGATGACCTTATCGGGAAGGCCATATTGCGAAAATAGGCAGTTGACCAAAATAGAAGCAATGACTTGGCTGTTGGCAGTCTTCATAGTAGGGGCTAAAATTATCCCCTTCATTAGGCCATGGTCCACTATGGCCAAAATAGAGTCATATCCATGGGATGGTGGCAGATCCATGATGAGATCCATGGAGATTTGCAAAAACGGTCATGTTGATTGAGATGCTGGGATCAGTTGGTAAGGTGGCTTATCTGGTTGTCTAATGATTTTGTGCCATTGGCAGGTCGGACAGCCTTTAACATATTCAGTGATGTAGTCCCTCATGGCTGGCCAGTAGACGTATTTGGTGAGTTTGCGCAGTGTTTCAGCTATTCCAGGGTGTCCTGCAGTCTGATGGTCATGTACTCATTGGAGTAATTTGCAGCATAATGACAGTTCATTGGGAATCAGGATTCTATTCCCATGTGTAGGTAATTCTTGATCTGGGGTGTTGTCATCATTGGGATCTATCATTTCTTGGTGCTTCTTGATGACTCATTTATCGTCTTCTGTAATGATGGTGATCATGGAATGATTGAATACTGTGATGTCTCGATTCTCCAGTTCTTGGGGTGCATAGTCTGGTTGTCTTGATAGTGCGTCTGCTGGTCCATTCTTCCAACCAGGGATGTGTTTGATCTTGAGGTTGGGTTGGAATCATTGCATGAACTGTACCCAGTGAACTTGTCACTTATTGAGGGTTTGTGGTTCCTTGTAGTGGGATAGGTTCTCGTGGTCGCTCCAGACAATGATTTCATGGGGTGATCCTTCCAGGTAGTGGTGCCATGTGCATAGTGCAATAATAATGGCTAACCATTCAAGTTCTGAACAGTGATAGTTGCATTCTGTTGGAGTAAAGGCTTTGGAGTGGAAGGCTATTGGGCAACAAATGCTGTTTTCATCTTTCTGGTAGAGCACAGCTCCTGCTGCATATTGTGATGCATCGGTTTCGATTTTGAAGGGCTTCAATGGGTCAGGTGCGATAAGAATAGGTTGATCTTCGAATTTCCTCTTGAGTTCGTCAAAGGCTTGTTGGCAATCAGGCTTCCATTCAAATTTGATGTTCTTAGACATTAATGCATTGAGGGGTGCTGTGTGTTTGGAGTAATTTCAAATGAAACATCAGTAAAAGTTGCAGAATCTGATAAATTTTTGGACATCTTGGGTTGTCTTTGGTGTCAGCCAGTTTTTGATTCCTTCAAGTTTGGCAGTGTCCATTTTGATTGAGGTAGGAGTGACTACTGCTCCTAGGTATTTGATGTGTTGCTTCTCAAATTCACATTTCTTGGGTTTGAGGTATAAATCGTGTTTTTGTAGGATGTTAAGTACTTCTTGAGTGATTTGTCGTAGTTCTTCCTGAGTTTTGGCATGAATGAGAATGTCATCCATGTAGACAAGGACTTGTCCACTTCGGATGAGGTGGGTGAATATGTGATCCATCATGGATTGAAAGGTTGTGGGGCTGTTGAACATGACAGTTGGCTCAAATAATCCTCATGGTGTTTTGAAGGCTCCTTTCCATTGGTCACCTTTGTGGATGCAAATGTTGTTATATCCAGCTCAGATGTCAAATTTCATAAACCATCTTGATCCTTTGAGTTTATCAAGTAGTGAGGATATGAGGGGTATTGGGTAGGCATTCTTGATAGTATGTGTGTTGAGGTAGTGATAATCTTGGCATGGTTGTAGTTTGCCATCTTTCTTTCCTATGAAGAAGAAGGGTGATGCCATTGGTGATTCAGATGGACGAATGTATCCTTTAGCAAGGTTTTCATTGATGAATTTATTGAGTTCCTGCATTTCAATAGGTGATAGTCGATAAGGTTTAAAGGATTTTGGTTCGAATGAGTCTTTGAGTTCGATTTTGTGATCCCAAGGTCTGCTTGGTGGGAATCAGGATGCTTTCTTCTCAGAAAATATGTTGAGGTAGTTGTGGAATTCCTTCAGAATGACTTTTCAAGGGTCAGATTCTTTCTTCTGATCTCCATACTGTTGTGCAATTGCTTGTGAGGTGTTTGCTTTGAAGTTGATTTTGATGAACAATTCAGGTTCCAGAGTAATATGATTAAGTTCTTCAGTGCTTTCCTCTTCCATAGTGTAGAGAAGTTCTTGGTAGATGTGGTCTGAGTTGTTGTTCCTCCAGGTAAGAGTCTGTTTTCTCCAGTCGATGTCCAGGTTGTGTTTCATGAGCCAGGGTGCTCCAAGAATAATCTTGGGTTTGCTGAGTTTGGTGACTCATGTCGTAACAGGTGTGATCTGGTTATCGATCTCGATGTTGAGTAAACATTCTTTGATGGTTGTTCCTGCTTTATTGATTGATCCATTGGCATTATGGACTTTGATGGGCTTTGGTAAAGATCATGTTTTGAGGTTCCATTGGTTGATGAGGGTCTCATCAATGAAGTTTCCTCCTGCTCCTGAGTTGAGCAAGGCAAGTGTGTCGATAGGTTGTTGTCTGTCAAGGCGGATTCACGCTGGAAGGTATAGAATCTTGTTGTGTTGCTGAGCAATGACTTGGTTAATTGCTTGAGTAGGTTTCTGATAACTTGGTGGGTTTCATGGTCAAGGGTATCCATTGAATGAATATTTGGAATCATTGCTCATGATTTGTGAGTCACTGGAACTAGACGTGATGCTGGCTAGTCCCTTCTGGTAAAATCCTTTCCTTTCCCTTTTGGGTCTTCTTCATCACTTGACTCTTCCTTGATGTTATTGAGTCTTGACTTTTGGTGTTTTTGGTATTGTTTTCTGTGTTTATTTCGGGAATAGGAGGCTCAGTTCTTTGATCTTTGTTTATTGAGCAGGCATGATCGTGCATAGTGTTTCCCAGTCTTGCAGATGAAGCATAGACCTTTACTTCTGAGCTCGCAGAGTTCTTGGGGTAGGAGGTTATTAAGCTTGGCCTCGATTCTTGCTTTGACAATTTGATTAACTTGTTCACTTGAGTAGTAGTCATCATCAGATGATACTTCTGAAGAGTCTTCTTCTGATGACTGTTCAGATTCGCTATCTGTTCTGTCAATATTATTGAGCTCGTTCATGAGGATGTTGTCAATGTCCATGGGACTGTATCCTGGGGGGTTACGAGTTGTTTGAGATGGTGTATATGCTCAGAAGTTGTAGCTTTTGCTTGAAATATGAGATTTCAAATGTTTCTTGCAATGGGAGTTCAAGTAGTGTTGGTACGAATTTCTCGGGTGATCAGTAAATGATTGAAAGTGTGCCAGTCCTCCTGTGCAGCAGGCTGCTGTGTAGACAGCTTCAGGGTCATTTTCAGTGGGGCTTTGGTTAATGATGCCTTTGTGGTAATACAGGTCCAGTCCTTTAAGGAATAATGTGACTTTGGTCTTGTTATGAGAGATGCCTGCTGAGGTGCATAGGCTCTTGAACTGGTTGATATATTCTTCAATTGGTCTGCCATTTTGTTTGAGGTGTGTGAGGTGGTCAATGCTGACAACAGTGGTAGAGGCTCATTTAAATGAGTTGTCCAGTTTGGTGAAGAACTGTGCCAGGGTTTGCATTGTGTTAAAGGTGTTCCTGGTGGATGGGAGGTGATGTAGGCTTCTTTCCATGTAGTGGCTGGTCCTCGCATGTTGAGGAGGGCAAACATGATCTTAGCAGAGTCAGAGGAGAGATTGGTCAGTTGGCATGCATAGTAAATTTGTAGGTCTCTCTTCCATTGTGGGTAGTTGGAGGGGTCTCCATAGAAAGGCTCGAGTTTCTCAACCTTTGGGTCACATGTGTTTGACATGGTGGAATGTACTGACTGAGGTGATTGGGCTCTGGAGGTTGAATGGGGATATGGGGTAGTCAGATTGTAGGGGTCTGGTCCATATGTACTGATGAGGTTGTTAAGGATGCTTTCTCAGTCAGTGGGTGAGGTAGTCCGGATGTAGAGCTGTTGTTCCAGTGGAAATGAGTTGTACCAGGTCTGTTGTGCTGGGGTGAGGATGAGTGGGTGGAGTGTTGGTTCCTTGGGTGATTCTCCTGGGGATTCAGACTGTTGGTTGCTTCCTGAGTGGTACGAGTGTTCAGACTTGGTGTTGACATGCTCGGGATCTCCTCTGTGTTGAAGGAGGGGGTTTGGCTGGGTAGATTGTTCCAGTGTTGTAGCTGCTTGGCTAATTCACTCAGAGTGCTCTCCGAGAGAAGCTTGTCTGATAAGTCCTGCTGTGGTGCTGGTTGAGGGTTTGATGGGGGGAGGAGTGTTGTGAAAGGATTCGGTGCATTGGACAGGCAGGGGTGGTGAATATGGGGTTTGCTCCAGTGAGCAGGTACGAAGCCGAAGTGTGGGATCTGAGGGTGGGGTCGGTTGGTGTTGTCTAGGTTGTTTGGATTTTTGGGATCA
Organism: Podaxis mareebaensis; assembly: GCA_018524725.1. Taxonomy (NCBI): domain Eukaryota; kingdom Fungi; phylum Basidiomycota; class Agaricomycetes; order Agaricales; family Agaricaceae; genus Podaxis; species Podaxis mareebaensis. The sequence goes on along the minus strand of JAEUWP010000627.1, from coordinate 404 downwards.
TGAAGAGGTAGATTAGTCAGGATTGGGCTCGGTCTGAGCTCATTGTTTTCCTTTTCCTGAGAACAGGGTGGCATTGAAGAATCCATGGTGGGGAAGGTGTCACAAGGTGGTTGCTGACTAGCTTGGACAAAATCCTATCTTGATCTTGAGTTCTCCAGGACTTCTTGTGGTACAGCTTTAATCTTTCTCGAATCCAGTTGTGCTTCTGGATGGTGGACTATTTCTGTAGTGTGCAAAATCCACACTTGTGCTAGGGGTCTATCTTTCCTTTCTGGTTACCCTTCAGTCAGATACTCCTTCTTTGTACGTGGCTTAGAGTTATTCCACGGCACAGCTATTGTCTCCCACAGCCAGTCTAGTGCTTGATGTGGGTGCTTTTCTCCTTTACTTGTTGTCCAAGATAA
>JAEUWP010000628.1:0-16278 GCA_018524725.1 Podaxis mareebaensis | reverse complement strand
TATTTTATATTTCACTTCACATTATCTCTTTTATTTGTTATATTCTATAGTAATCCATTTGCTGCCCCATCAACGAGGAATCCTCCTGGCTACCTGCTATGGAGCTAGAACACACCGCTGAACTTGTAGCTGACTTCCATGCTGCTTATCCCACAAAGCCTGGTCCTCTTTCCATTCTCTCATTTTCACACTAAGTTTCCATTTCTATTGTCCTTTTTTACTTATTATTTCTTCTTAGTTTCTGATTTTCATTTTCACTTTCATTTTCTTTTTTCACACTTTCCGGGACCAACACAAAATGTTCACTTATATTCACAAAAACATTCTGATGACATTACATTCCAAGAAAATGAACAAACTCCACATGAGGGCACAAGGAGGCAAGGGACTCACAGGCCCTTCTGGACCCACCTGGACGAACCTCCTCTGCGACCCTCTGGATCCTCCTGATGACGCACCAGCTTGAGATCCCACATCATCTCCATATTCTGCTCCATCGTCACCCACATCACTTCTGTCACCTCCATGTTCCGATCCATTGCCTCCACCATCCTATCTGTAGAGTGTGTGATAGTCCATTGCAATGACTGGTTCAACTTGATGCCCCACTCCAGAGTGGTCTGCAGATGGTTGATCACCTGCCAATTCTGGTTGTGCAACTCCTGCATCATTGCCAACTCATTGGAGAACCACTCAATCATGGACCTGAGGTATTTCATCTCCTGCGCACATTGGCGGGATTGTGGAGACAAAGGGGACTATTGGTTTTCATCAGCTTTCATTATTCCCTGTACCAGATGCACTCACCAGAGACAGCTCCCACCTGGCTTCAGCCTCCTCGCACTGAGGACTCTTAATTGGTATTGGAGCTGGCTGAGAGAATGACGATGGGGTCCAAGCAACTGCTGAAGAGCTCGACAGAGTCTGCACCATCATAGATGCAGGTGGTGAGAAGGCCAGAGTTGTTAACCTGACCAGATGTCTGAAACCACTCCTCCCAGAGCTCGATGCTGTGCCTGATGTCACTCCCAAAGCCACTGACAATCCCCCAGTTTTCTTCCTAGGTGCAGGCGGCACCATTGACCTTGTACCCCTGGATAGATTGCACCCGATGTGTCCCTGCTTGCATTCATTACAGGCCATCCCTGGATACCTGTGACACACCAGTCCCTTCTCCGAGCACCTCTTGCATGGCACCAGCAGGATACCTCCCTCACCCACTCCTGAGCCTGAACCACCCAATCGTGATGGCAATGGTGGCACCATGACATGCAACATCATAGGACCTGATGGAGTCACCTGCTGTGAACTCCTCAATGACTGCAGTCCAACCTGCACACTCAGAGTTGCCACTGTGACCTCTTCATTGTCATCCTCTTCCTCCAGACTCTCTGCTCACTTACTCTTTGACTTCTTCTTCATCTTTTCTCACACAGCTGCTTGACTACCTTCCAACTCCTGATGACGCTTGCTCGCATCTCCACTTTTGCTTGCATCAACTTCCATAGCTGCTGAAGACTCGTCCAGGAACCTGAGCATCACACATTGCTCTGGGGTGAGCTTGCTGAGGTTGACAGTGACTTGGCTGGGCTGGGATGGCATGAGGGTACAAAGGGAGGGCTGGAACAAAAGATTTTTTGATGAGTTCTGACCCAGATACACGTTTTGATGACTCCTGATCACTTAGGCTTCATTTCTGAGTCAGCTGCCTCAAGGCCTCGAGGGCTCAGCCTTAAGGGGGGAATACTGTCACAACTGCTTGCATGCATCTGCACTTACTTTCCCATGCTTATCTGATGTCCAAAAATCCGATATCCAATGTTCTGATTTTGCACAACTCCAATCCACTCATTCCATTGATGGATTTCCATCTGCCCTGTTATCTGAACAGGTGGGTGCACACACTCAGTCACTCATGACCACTGCAACGAGTGTTGTTCATTCGCTTTTCCTTTATCATCTCGGATCCTTTACCCTTGCCTCAGTCCATTTGTTCCTTGCTTCCATTCTACATTTTATTACATTCTGAACAGCCTCCTTTCCATTCCACCTCCATACCTGTACCTTCCACACACTTCTAGTTTCTACTTTGCCTCCAAAATGTTTTACCTGTTTGTACTTGCTTTTGTTCTCCAGTTATTTTCCTGTTCCCTGTTTCTGGTTCTCAACACATATTTAAGTGTAGTAGTTTCCTGTATCCATTTCCTCAGTCTGAATATCAACTTTGTTATCCTCCTCCTCCTCTGCTCTGCTCATCAGTCCTCTGGGTCATCTTCTGACCACTCCTGCTACTTGTCTGCACTCTGTCTCTTGTTCCCTCCACCTCTGGGTTCCACCCCTGTCCAAATTGGACCAATGTGATACTGGAAGGGCACAGCACATAAGCTGAGGCCGAGGTCTGCTCCCTGACACCCTAGGTGCCCATCCGGAACGTAACAGGGGATAAGACCAGCACTGGCCTCAACACCACCTGTAGGTGTTGTTCAAAATGCACCAGTGATCCAAAGGGCTGCAGACTGTTGCATCTGTTGGAGTTGTTTGATAAGGCCTTTATATCAGCCATTTCAGTTGAACCATAGACAAAATCCATAAATGGCTATGGGAACTACACAAGATCTGTAGAGTAGGCATTTGTGTATGGGGGAGAGACCTCAGATGGAATTTCCAAGGAGGCACATACATTTGACAGTGGATAGTGCTTTAGTGGAGTAATATTGGACATGTTCTTTACAAGAGAGTGCCCAATTGAAATAGAAGCCCAAGTATTGGAGGTGGCACTTGGGTTTGAAAATGAGTTGGCTGTCTGTTGGGTGGTTGATGGTAATGTGGGGATCAGGTTCCACCCATGGGTGGTTAGAGAAGTGAAAGGCCTCTGCCTTGTCATGTTCAAGAGTGAGGCCCATCGAGGTTAGTAATTGTTCACAACTAAGATAGACAGAAGTGAGTAGTTTACAATTGGTATGGAAAGAGTCTGATTGTACGATAATGAGACCATCATCCACAAAGGAGAGTAATTTACACTGAGCATCATTAGAAAATTTATGAATGAATGGAGAGAGGTAAAGGGCAGTTAGGATGGGTGAGAGAGTGGAGCCTTGACCTATGCCTACAGAAGCAGGAAAAGGAGGGGAGGATTCATTGTTCCAAGAGTATGTGGTGAAATGATTAATTAAATAGTCTGAGAAGAAAGAAATTATCAAAGAGTGGAAGCCATGTCTCTTAAGAATTTCAATTAAAAGAGAATGGTTGATGGAGGGGAAGAATTGAGTGACATCAAAAGTGAGGACACTTGTTTTTAAGTTCTTTATCCATCCTAAGTGGTCCATATGGGTGACAAAAACTCCTGCATCTTCCATGGAGCAATGAATGATGCCCTCAAATTGTGGAGGGTGGATGAGGTCAAACTGAGTCAATTCAAATTGGAGATGATTAGATATTATCTTCTCAATTAGTTTGCCTAAGGTGTTCAAAAGGATGATGGGTTGGAACATTTTCAGTGTTGAATAATGAGGTTTATTTGGTTTGGGGATGATAACCAAATTGGATGTTTTGAAATGTTCCAGCCATATGTGGAACCAAATACACACAGAGGCAAATGTAGTGAAGTTTGACTTTAGGTCATCATTGGACATGAGGAATTTGATGTGGGCCCACATGAGGTGGTCTGGGCCTGGAGTGGAGGAATTGGTGCATGGAAGGAGAGTGTCTGATAATTCTCTGGTTGAGAAGGGGGGCCATGATTGTTCTTTTTGATCTGGAGCAAAAGTGGCTGTGTTCAGGTCAACTGATTGATTAGATGCTGCATTGTATGTTTCATCAAGTGCTTTCCATAGGCTCTCTGGTTCATCACATGGTTGTCCCTTATATAGGATGGATTGAGATGGGAGTAGGTTGCACTTCTTAACCCAAGACATTAAATCCCAAGGGTGCCATTTTTCCCTTGAGATTTCTAGAATTTTATGATTGAAGAAAGCTCTCTTTGCTTTCCTAGTGGTCCATCTAAAGTTGGTCCAATTGCATTTGGTTCTGTGAGCATTAAATGCATGTAAGGAGTTGGAGCATTGGTTATTCCACCAGGGTTTGGATCTGCAGCAGATTTTGACTTTGACAGTATTGGCATTCCACTCTTCTGAAACAATGTTAAAGATAGAGGATGCATAATTGTTGACATCCTCTGAGGAGGTGAAGATGGGAGGGATGGCTTTTAGGCATCTTGAACAGTTATACAGGAAGGTAGCTTCTTCTTCTGAGTCTTTAGGGATGGTGCACTTGGTTATAATGGGGTGAGTGATCAATGAAAGTGGGATGTGTGCATGGAGAGGGACATGATCAGACCTAGATCTCCAATTGTGTCAGTATGAATGAGTGGGAGCAGGGAGGCCTTCTGGGGATGTGGCAAAGATAAGATTGATCACTGTGGCAGACTTGTTTGAGTCATCAGGGAAATGAGTGGGGGAATATTGGATCAGAGTAGATCTGATGAGACCAATCGTGTCCATGATGTCCATAAGAAGATCTGCATGTGCCAAGTGATGCAGAGCATTGTGATCCCAGTCAGGGGATCTAGTATTGAAGTCTCCCCCTGCAAAATGAATGTTGTTAGGGAAAGAATGTATACATGATTCTAGGTAATCAATGGATGAAGAGTCATGTGTTTTGAAGTAACAATTTAAAAAATATTGTTTGTTAGGAATGGAAAGAGAGAAAAGTTGGAAGTCAGGTGATGATATAATATTTGAATAAATGATTGGGTTTAGAGAATGAAGAGAGTTGTGTACATACATGAGGACATGAGGTTTTAAGATAGATTGGTCATGTAGGAGAAGCCAATCTTTATGAATAGGAGGCCCCTCCATTGGATCTCCTTCAGAGGCTGATGTGGATGGGATGTTTCAAATGAATTTAAATGCAGGTTTTTGTAGACATAAAACATGAATGTCTTTGAGTAGAGGAGAGTTTAGAAGAAACTCGACAGTAGACCAGTTCTTTTGTACATTAAATGAACAAATCGAGATACTACTTAGGGATGAAGCAATGTCTCTTGTAAGTTGTTCAGACATTTGCCACTCAAGAGTTGAAATTAGCCTTCGCTTTCTCCATTTTCATTTCCTTAAGCTTAGTAATAATCCATTCTTTGTCATATCTATGACAGAAGAATGGGCATTTGTTGCTGTTCACATGGTGGTCCTTGGAGCCACATGATAGGCAATTGAATGAAGTACATGTGGGACATTCTGTGACATTAGTGGGGGTGGGAGGTTGGGGGTTAGGACCTGGTTTGCCATGACAGCAGTACCCATCATGGCGATGATTGTTGGTATGGTGTGGGTCACCACAGATGGTGCATCTGGGGTTGTGGGCTTTGCATAAATGAGTGGGGTGACCCCATCTCCAGCAACAATTGCACAAGGGGCTGGCAACCCTTGTGCACACTCTATTCTCAAAGAGAATTGTGTGGTTTATGTATAGTTTAGCCCATGAGGCAGATTGAGAGTCCCATAGGTCAAGGAAGAGGATAGCTGAGTCAGAGTGAGGAGAGACTTGACAAAAACAGGGTTTGCTGACAATGTGGTTGACAATGTCAGCATATGGGGAGGCATCAATTGCAGGTTTGATATCATCTGTAGTGTGAGGGGTACCATCCTCCCTGAAATAGGGGAGGTTGGTGAGTTTGATGAATGATTTAGACATAGGAAGTGAGGGTGTGACCACATTCCTAATGTCTGGGGAGGCAAAGGCTGACCTATTAGAGTCAGTTATGCCTTTCTTGATTGCCTGGAGTTCTGCCTCTGAAGCGATAGTGCTCATGTTGAGCCATAGAGTTTGCTCATTCTTCTTTGCTGACTCAATGCAAAGAGGAAGGTTTTTCTGATATAGTTCATTATTGCAGCAATGAACTATGAGGTCCAGAGATATAATCATGAGGTGTGTGAATGTGTCATTAAAGGGGACAATGACATTCTTTCAGGAAGGGCCTTGGGTGGCCCTAGGTTGAGAGGCAAAATGAGAAGAAGGGGAAGGTTTGGGCACAGGAGATTTAATGTCCCCTGAGTTTTGAAGGAAATTGATAATGTTGACTGGTGACATGAAAGGGAACTGGTTTTGGAGAGCTGCATATTTTTGCAATTTGTCCTCTTTGAGGGGGGTTTGAGAAGCCACCTTAGAGTATGATGACCTCTGGGTTGGAGGGGAAGGTGCACCAGACCTGTATGGAGGTTTGGTGGCTTTATTGATAGGAGGGGGAGTGGAAGAAGGAGGGGGGGAGGACTAGGGAGGGAGAAGAGGGGGCTTAGGGAGAAAAGCAGGGGCCACAATAGGCTTATGCTGTGCAGGAGCAGCTACCATTTTGCGAGGTGCCCAGCAACAGGTGACCATGGCCCAGGAGCTAGGGTTAGGGTTAGCTGCTTCTTGGTTGGAAGGACCAGGAGTGGCAGGGATAGTGGGTGGAAGAAGAGGAGGGGGGAGGAAGCATGTCAGTATTAACATTGGAAGTTGATGACTCACCTGGTTTAGAAGGATCAACAGGTGGGAGACGTGAGAGGGTGATTGCTTGAGCAGTGTCCCTTTCAAGTTGCGAATCTGAGCCCTGGAGATACCCAGAGGTGTCAGGTGGGAGAGAATGGGAAGAGCCCTGGAGATACCCAGAGGTGTCTTTGGGGGAGGGGGAGGACACTACTGGTGCCTTTTCAGCCCAGTGTTCATGATGATGGCCAGTTGACATGGGAGTTGGGGTAGGAGAGAGGGTATGGGCAGGAGGAAATTGCATGGAAATAGCATCATATAGATGCACATTGTGGTTACCATGGGGTACAGATTTGTTGTGAAGTTGCTCAGAATGAGTGATTGTTTAGATGAAATGAATGAGGGAAGAGGTTCCCTCAAAAGTGGAAAACCTCCTCTGTTGTTGGCCCATGACATGAACCAACTAGAGGTGAAGGAAAGGAGCGCTGTAAGGATGTCTAATCCTTTGGCATCTGAAGTGTTGGTGACATTGATGTCACTAAAGGTGTCACAGAGGGTGTTACAGACTGCTGACCAATCTGTTCCATAGGATGGCTGCACATTGCCTTGAGGCTGCACATTAGAAGAAGGGGAGAGGGGGGTGAAGGTTGGGAGTACTGGGAGTGGGTCAGAGGGTTGGGATTCATCCCAGGCATTTCCAGGAGTGGGGGGGATGAAGCCATAAGATGAGGCAATGGCTTGGGTGGGTGAGAGAACTCTGTGAGATGAAGGAGCTATCTCAGGAGAGAGATCAAGTTCTTCACAAACTGGCATGAGAGATTGGGCAATGGATTTAGGGGTAGAAAGGTTATCTTCCAATTGGGAATCATTTGCTTCTTCATCAACATGGGTATTGAAGGCAGCATCATCATTGTTGTGGAATTTCAAGCTTTTATGAGCTTGTTTGGATAGCATTCGATCAGTAGAGATAGATCATTTACCAAGAGAGGGAGTGGGAGAAGGAGGTCAATGAATGAAGTTATCTTTGTCTTCTTCAATGTCATTAAATGGGGCACAAGAGGCAGCCCAAGGTTGAGCAGTTGACAGTGCTAAACTAGCACTAGAATGACAGCAGTGAAAGAGTTTTGAGGTGGCTTTCTGCAGAACACCAGAGGTACCTGAAGGGCCTTTGGAGTCTGCTATAGTGATTTAGTACTGAAATCTGTATTCCTTGTGCTATGAATAACCATTCCATGAAGTTGAAGGTGGTGGTTACTGAAGAAGGAAGGTTGACTGCACTCAATGTTCAACTTGGCTATAACAATGTTCAAATTGTAGAAGAAGACAGATAGAAAGGAGCTTTCCACACCTATTGAGGACTATTTGAACCAACAGTCATGTTCTTTGGAATGTGCAACAGTCCAGCAACATTCCAAAACATATCCTCACTCCACTCATTGTGCAAAACAAAGTCATTGTCTACATGGATGACATCCTCATCCATGCACCAACCAAAACTAAACTCAGGAAGATGACTTAAGAAGTATTCAAGATCCTACAAAAACATAATCTTTACCTCAAACCTGAGAAATGCAAATTCAAGAAAATGACCCTCACCTACCTCAGATTCATTATCTCCCCCAATGAAGTCAAGATGGACCCCACCAAACTCAAAGGGATAGCAGATTGGCCTACTCCCAAGACAGTCCAAGACATGTGGAAATTCATTGGGTTCTGCAACTTCTATCACAAATTCATCAAGCACTATGCCCACCTGTCCTTACCACTTAACACTCTTCTCAAGAAGACTAATACCCCCTTTCACTAGATGAAAGAAGCCAATGACACTTTCAAGAAACTAAAACAACACTTTCTGGAGGAACCCATCCTCATCACCCCTGATCCCTCCAAACCATTTGAAATTCAAACTGATGCATCTGTGTATGCTTCAGGAGCAGTACTTCTTCAGAAAGACTCAAACAGAATATTGCATCCCTGTTTTTACTATTCCAAACCATTCTCCAAAGCCAAATGGAACTACCACACATTGGAGCAAGAATTCCTTGCAATCATCCATCCTTTACAGAAATGGTGTCATTACATTGACAGATCACCCTATGAGACAACAATATGGACAGATCATGATAACATTATCTATTGGACTAAACCATCAAAACTTTCAAAACAAACCATTTGATGGTCTACTATGATCAGCACCCATAAGATCAAGAGTCACCACATCCCCAGCTCTAAGAACTGTGCCACTGATGCTTTGTCTAGGAGACCCAACCACACCTCAACCAGTAAAGACACAGAGCTCAAAACCACTAAAGTGGCCATTCCATTAGAGAAGTTCCAAACTAGTGATTTTATCAATGCTAATGCAAAGTTGGTTAATTCAGGAGAAAATGACAAAATCAACATTGTAGACCCTGATGTTGAAAATGAAGCCCAAAAAGGAAAAGACAGAACCATAAAACTGGATCAAGAAGGTTGCATTCAACCCCCCATGGACTCCACACTTAAGAAGCACTTATTGCAATGAGTACACAATGCACTAGCTGTGGGACACCCTGGAGTCACTGAAACTCTCAGGAAACTTCAGGAATATGTTACCTGGCCTGGCATCCATGCCTACATCACCAACTATGTGAAAGGATGCCCAACTTGCCAGCAATACAAAATCAACAGACAACCCTTGAAGCCTCCATTGCAACTGATTCTAGGTCCCTGATCATCACAGCCTTTTGCCCAGATGTCCATGGACCTCATCACTGACCTCCCCAAATCCAACAGATATGACACAATATTGTCCATGGTGGACCACAGTCTTACGAAGGGGATAATCATAGTACCCACTTCCAAATCTGCTACTGCCAATCAAATTGCAGACATCTTGATCAAGCATGTGTTTATTTGCACAGGAATACCAGATAAAATCATTTCAGACAGAGATTCTCAATTCATGGCCAAATCAATACAAGCTATGTTCAAGAAGCTGAACATTGATCACACCCCTTCTACTGCCTACCACCCCCAATTGGACAGATCAACCAAAAGATTTAATCAAGAAATTGAGATGTACCTATCAGCCTATTGCACTCAAAACCCTCACTCTTGGCCAGAACACCTCCCTTTAGTCAAATTCTCCCATAACTCCAGAATGCACACCAACTGACAGCAAACTCCATTCAAACTCATGTACAGCCACCCACTCAAAGCTTTCCCTACCAAGCTAGCTCCAATGAATTCCCTATCAGCCAAAGAAAGAATGAATTGGATCATTAATATCCAAGAAGCTGCAAAAATAGCACATGAAACTTCATGCAAAATTATGACAGAATGGACACAAATGCACATACTACTAAAAATAGAACCTGGCTAGAAAGTCTGGCTTGATGCTCAAAATCTCCTAATTCAGGTCACATCAAGGAAAATCACCACCTGTCATCTAGGCCTGTTCACTGTCATTAGGAAACATGGAAATGTATCCTATGAACTATCTCTCCCAAAGAGCTGGAAGATACATAATGTCTTCCATGTCCAATACCTCTATCCTGTCACTGAGAATGACATTTATAGCAAACACTTCTCAAGACCCCCACCTGACCTTATCCAAGGAGAAGAAGAATGGGAAGTTGAAGCCATAGTGGTACACTGTCACACCAGAAGATGAGGATTAGAGTTTCTAGTTCATTGGAAAGGATACCCAGAATCAGAACAAACTTGGCAAACTTTGACAGACCTACACAATTCCAAGACCTTCCTCAATGCTTATAAACTTCAACACAACCTCAACTAAAACTCAAGCCACTCAAATGTCCACTACCTCTGACAACACCACTGCCACTAACTACCCAACTACCCCTACCTCTATCACTTCTTTTACTTGAGCATCATCACAAACCCTTGTCTCAGTCCCACCTACTCCTCCCACTCACAAACCCACACCTTCACCAGAAGACCACCAAACCACCCCAGAGTCCCTATGCTATGAAGAGCAACAAAGATAAGTTGTTGACATCACCAAAGTCAGGCACCAAATATCCCAGGTGTTCAAACTACAGTCACTTAAGTGTTCCTTTTAACACTACTGTTGTTATGAGCCAGCCTGATACCTCCTGCCATAATATCATTTATCACGCATTAGTCCATGAGCTTGGACTCCCCAATGCCTCTCATTCCACCACTCAAGCTACAGGTATGCCAGCTGAAGACTCAACTCATTATTGCAATGAAGCTTTTGCCAATTGTCACCTCCCCAGCCATGCATCCCTATTCTCTGAAGACTGGCCAATGCCTGGACCACTCTTCTACGAGACTGACTGCATGATGACAGAGATACTATGCATTGCCTGGGAGAATGCTCCCTTCACCCACATCTTCGATCCCAACAGATTGTACATTCAGACAATCCATAACAACTTCAACTCTGCCTGGGCCCATGGCTGGAAGATGATTCCTTATGCTGGAGAACCCATAGTATTCCTTTATCCCTATATGATGTATCCACCCGAGGTCGTCCCACACATCATCAAATATGAAGTCGCCCATGGATTCTACTTCCGAGAAGTAGAAGTCTACTGTGTCGATCCTAACTCTGATGAACCTCCAGCCATTCCTCCCTGTCGTACTCAACTTCTGCCCCTCCAAAGCATCGACTCCAATGTTCCAGGTATCAATGAGTCAAACCCAGAAGAACCCATTGGCGATCCTCCTCCATACCCACTGCCATATGTCACCACTGAGATATCATCATCATCGTCATTGTCCCTGCACTGCAGCCTCATCTTCCTCCATGAAGATTCCCCTGACTCACTACCTTCAGTAGGGAACTTCCCTGTTCCTAGTTCAGCCTCGTCTCCCAACTCCTACTCTTCCAACTCTTCCAATGGACATCTTCATCCTGATATGGACTTGTAATAAACTACTAAACAGTTCCTCCTTTGTATCTCTATTGCAGACTCTTCATCTAGTATCCTAGTATCTCAGATGAACTCAGACTTGAACCATTTCCTTAGTTAGTTAGTTTTCCTTCTTGTCTCTGTTCCTATTCTTGTCTCATTCTATTCTTGTCTCGCTCCACTCCATAGTTACACTTCTATTGACTCTCGGACTCATAGCCTTACTTTGTCATAGTTACCAGATTCGGACCTTAGAAGTAAAGCTTAAATAGCTGCTCATGTACTGGAAGTGCAAGCTTCCTATATTCTTAAATCTAGAATATTGCTCTTGCTTTATCTCTGGATTGACGTTAGCTCACAATCAGTGTGGTAGTAAACATTCTATTGGTCATACTCTCAACTTATAGATGTTCAACCTCTTGAGTGTACTTAACTGGACACTTGCCTCGCCACCTTCTTACCATGATCCTTCTTGCTAGATCCTAGTGCCTCTGTGAACCATCTAGTGAGATAGCCACCCCCTACATCAGTGAAACGGCTCAAAACTATTATTACATTTTGGTCTATGTATAGTATTCACAAGATAAAATAGACATTAATAGCGAAAAAAAACATTCGAAGCAGTATGTAAGGGCGCGCAATGTTTTCGGCGGTATAACAGCATGGCCGAAACATTTGAACGCGTTTCTTATGCCATCGAATCCTTTCATTCAGAATGTATTGACCTAAAATGATGTTTTGGGTAGATATTCATATTCAACATTTTTTGGGCATTCAAAGTATGAAATTTTTCGATTTTCTGGAATGATGAGCGACAATGTAAGATTAAAAAACATTGGCGTAATATACATAGGCATATTAGTGTTAGTAGCGCTTAAATGGCTATGTACGCAGTGTATCTCGCGGGCGTAGGGGAGATTGTAAGCCGCTCATCGACCCTGGCGATCATTGGTTTATTATAGCCACTCTAAATATAACAAGTCTTACAGTATGTACACTAAATTATCGTTACAATGCGTTTTCAAGGAGTCGCGAGTGCCGGGGAATTTCATGCTGTCGATACGACCAGAGACATTTGTTTGTCATTGTGTAGCAAGAATCGCAACGGTCAACTCGCAACTTGATACTGTTCCCAACACTCGCAACTCTTCCACCACCGCAGCATGGACGTATTCGCACTAGCCAATCTGTAAGTAGAGAAAGTCGTACACCTCACCTAATTACGCTACTCACTGACCGCCAGATACCGTCGCCTTTCGAATCAGGTGATTTGTCGCCTCCAGCGTCAGGCCCAATCTGTCGAGGACATCGGTAAGCCAACGATTCTCCTGCAACGAACCACTACTGAAAGGCGAACGCAAGACGACGAAGACAGTGGATACGAAGTGGAGGACGAACGTGAAGAATACTCACCTGGGCTCTGAGGGCGTGGGCCAACTGAAAATCCTTCAGAAGACAACGATAGCGACGAAGATACGCGTACGTTGAGCAGGCGAAGCCACGATAGGGACGAGAAGGACGGGAACGAGGAAGAAAGCAGAAACGGAGAGCATGGGAACAAGGAGGAAGCTGGAAACGCGGAGGATGGCGACGACGACGGCGGTGGCAATCGCAATGAACATGAGGATGGGGGTGGCGCTGGCGACGAGAACGATGGGTACTTGGCGGATACAGAGACGTAAGGTACATACGCTCCGCCGCTCCCATTATAATATTCTAAGCTTGCCAGCGTCAGTAGTAGATTATATCGACAAGTTCGTATTGGTCTATAAACGCGTATGTCAACGAACAACGTACACCTACGGAATTACAAGGATCGTGCCCAATTCTTCCCACTTCAACTGCCGATTCAGCACACTCCCGGTAGCGCGGGTCCTCGTAAGCATCCCACTTGAATACGTGGTAATCCTTCAGTCAAGCAAGGTGAAAGGGTTCCGAATGCCATAGGACAACCAGATCAAGCTCGGAGATGGTGATGACGCCTGGAGAAGGTATGATCTGGGTGAAGCAGAAGACATTACGGACATTGCTAAACGACTACTCACCAATCGTTAGGTATCGCCGTGTTATCAACCGAATCCTTCGTCGCCTCCACCTAAACTCCCAAACCGCTAGCAACGCTGGTAAGACAACGATCATCCTCTGATGAACAGAAGCTGAGAGCCACACGATAGACGGTCAGAACAGTGGATACGATGAGGACGATGAATGAGAAAGAGAAGGCTCACCTGGGATCGCAGAACGAGGATTGGCTGAGAAACCTTGCGAGGAAAGCAACGACGAACAAGATATGTGCACGTTGCGCAATGAAAGCGTAGATGGAAACGAGGGGGATGGAGACGAAGGAGAGGACGGCGGTAATCGCGATGGCGGTGATGAGGAAGAAGGGTATCTGGCGGATGCAGAGGCATAAGGTACGCACCGTCCTCCACTCTCAAACATACTCTCTTCCCAACATATTCAAAGACGCGTGCAGTTTTTCCTAGTCCAGAGGATGCGCTTGTGAACGCCATCTTCTGATATTCTTTTCATAGACCTAGCTATACACTTTTTTTCGCCATTCACTACTACCCCTAACTCGCAAGTGCACCGGATTCTTCCACCACCGCGTGCTACGGGATCGAATTCACCATCGGCGTCGTGATTATCCTGCTTGTAGCACTAACAACTAGTGTTTCTGCATTCCCTGGAGCTCAGGGCTGAGAGAACGGTAGACCTGGCAGGGATCCCTCTGACCGTAGACGGTTCCCCGTCGTCTTTGGCCGGGAATTTATCACGAGCGAAGGGGCAGGCGGAGAAACTGTGCTTACCAGCCCGGGGTCTCGGTGGGCTCGACCCCATAACTTCTGGAAGCGCCATTGACTCTTCTCGCCGTGTCCTCGCCTTCCTCCGCAAAGCTTTCTCTTCTCCAATGAGCTGATTATTCTCTAGCGCCGTGGTGTCACTAATCAACACGTCTCTGATGTATGCCAATGAATCGATCGCTTCTCGTTGTTCTTCAGCCGCTGCCTATCCTCAGTCTCCCAGTCTCCTCTTCCTCCGGTAAAGATACATCCATAATGAACCTCCAATCTGCTTGTCTCGTGAGCGTAGCTGAGGAATGTCACGCTCTAATTCGAACCGTGTCCTAGGCTCCCCAAGCGGACGTTCTTGTGGTGGTCCACCCATGTATGACGACGAAACGCGTCTGTGCAAGCATATCACTCTCCCCCTCTTCGGCAAACTCATCAAAATGTCTGTCAACTCGCTCCAATTTTTCTTTGCAACTTTGCCTACCGCCTGATAGATCCGTCGCACTTTGATACTGAGGGTACGAATCCCTGAGACAAAGATATGCGAGGGGAGTGGAGAGTGCCGTGGTAACTGAGATAGGCGTGGATGGGTGTGGTTGTAAGGTCAGCTACGAGTGCGTCTTGGTTACGAAATATGGCGGAGTTGACACCGTTGTTGAGCCAAAGTTGGGAAACGCATGAGTCCAGTAGTTATCCGTTGGTGGTGAGCATCGAGGGCGAAGGTATAGTGTTGACCAGCAAAGATTTGTCGAGTCCACTTCGAGTGACTTTGGTGATAATCTAACGGGGGGTACAGTTAGTAAGGAGCAGCAGTATGGTCTACAGTTACTGCTTACCATGACATGTTCGTTGATAGAAAAGGCACAATCTGGGTTGCAAAGAAAAGATACAAGACAGAATCTATACCGCTTTCCCGCTTCAACAAAAATCACGCCGGACGAGGTGTCCAGCCCTGAGGATATCTTCCGAAGCCATTGATGAGTGTTGCATCTACGGTTGGCCCGTGTATCATTGAGCAAGCTTTCGCTAGCGTGGCTATTTAGTCTAGCGTAGGCAGACGACGATATAAGTGTTTGTGGCCGACGCTCTAAGGCCATGGCAAAATAATCAGTGCTTTTTCAAAGCTTTTGCTATAAAATTCAATTTATGCTCATCTAATTAAAAGACCCGTAGCCCTCCAACTCTGCATCGTCCTCAACCCATTCCCCCTCATCCGACTCCCAATCACTCTCATCCTCTTCCAGCGGTTCCTCTTCCTCGTCATTATCTCCACTCATCACCTGTCTACCTGTAGCGTACCCATAATCAACAAGTTCCTCGCGCATATCAGGAAAATCGAGTTCCTCATCACCACTGTCATCATCGTTGTCGTTGTCGGCGGTCTGCACGCTTTCCACGCGGTTACCACCTGCTGTAGACACATGGCCAACACCACCACCTCGGAATCGCATGAACATATCTCGATCGACAAACCTAGAACGGGTTGTCAAAAAGCGTGCATAGAATAAAGAAATAGCCATACATATTAACATAAAAATATTGCCAGTCTTGATCGCTGTCCGATTGTCGACGTGCTATTGTTGGTCCCAATACATTAGAATAACCTGATTTATAGCTGGGAATCAAATGCGCCCCTCGGATGACATTTCTTGGATCAAGGAAGCCAAAGGCATCGGCACCGGTAGAAAATGCCAAGCGGGGAAGCCTTCTAGCTCCAAACCCTGCCGCATACGATGTATCCAACTCGTACCAGCGTACCCATAGGAATTCCATGTGTTGTGAGTCTCGGTTTGTAGATCGGCGCGTGTTGTCGTGCACTTCGGCATGAAATATCGAGAGAACTCGAGCATAACAATAAGGGTGGTCACCTGGGTTCGTTTGATGCGCCAGAACCATCACATCAGCATGGCTGTCGGGATTGATAACATCTTGTGTACGGTGTATGTCGTAGGTGGTGTAATTAACTTGTAAGTGCTTGCGATAGTAAAGCCGATTGGATCGGAATGCTACCGCATTTTGTTCAGCCAGAGGGTACGTTGCATCAATGCTGTCATTTCGAATCCGAGAGAGCAGATGGTTCTTGAGTTTGGGCAGAAAATCCTCCAATGTACGTCAATGACAATAAATACCAGGAATAAATG
>JAEUWP010000308.1:0-33105 GCA_018524725.1 Podaxis mareebaensis | reverse complement strand
GGCGGAACTGGGAATAGGGAAGTTGCCAGTCAAAGGCAACGAGTCAGGAGAATCTTCATGGAGGAAGATGAGGCTGCAGTGCGGGGACGATGACGATGATGATGATATATCGCCAGTGACGTATGGCAGTGGATATGGAGGGGGATCGCCGATGGGTTCTTCTGGGTTCGACTCGTTGATGCCTGGAACGTTAGAGTCAACACTGTGGAGGGGCAGAAGCTGAGTGCGACAGGGAGGGATGGCCGGAGGTTCGTCGGAGTTAGGATTGACACGGTAGACTTCTACTTCTCGAAAGTAGAATCCGTGGGCGACTTCATATTTGATAATATGCGGGACAACCTCGGGTGGATACATCATGTAGGGATGAAGGAATACTATGGGTTCTCCGGCGTAAGGAATCATCTTCCAGCCATGGGCCCAGGCAGAGTCGAAGTTGTTATGGATCATTTGAACGTATAACCCGTTGGGATCGAAGATGTGAGTGAAGGGAGCGTTCTCCCAAGCAATGCATAATATTTCTGTCATCATGTGGTCAGTCTCATAGAAGAGTGGTCCAGGTGTTGGCCAGTCTTCGGAGAATAGGGATGCGTGGCCAGGAAGGCGGCGGTTGGTGAAAGCTTCATTGCAGTAGCGTGTTGATTCTTCAGCTGGTATACCCATATCTTGAGTGGTAGAATGGGAGGCGTTGGGAAGTCCAAGCTCGTGGACTAGTGCATGATAGATGATGTTGCAACGGGAGGTACCAGGCTGGTTCATAACATAGTTGGGGTGTTGCCAGCAGTCCATTGTTATTGCATTGATGATGGTACTTGTGCACTGGGTGTTGTTTGGCCCTCTTGATTGCTTCATCAATTTTGGTGTTGAGGGGATCATAGGTGATCCCATCATTAGTGGAGTCAAGGACATGCTTGAGGTACAGTTGAGTAGGTTGTATTTTATATACACTGTGCATGGGTATAAGGTCAGTTCATTTGACCTTTGTGGCCCAGGCCTTTTGGTAGGCCATGCAAAGCTTTGTCAAAGCTTTGATATAAGTAGTGCAGAATTGGTTGGAGCTGACTTCTATTGGCAAGTCAGTTTCCCAGTACAACTCTGCTATAATCATTTCAGTATATACTAACATTTGGTGTTGGTGTTGGCATTTAATAATGCCATAGTCTGTGAATATAGAATTGACTTGGTCTTCTAAGGAGACCATGTCATTGAGAGCAGGGGGTGAGAATTCTGGTGTCAATGGTTCAGAGTGTGAACCATCAGATCAGTGTGTTGTGCTTGGTGACTTGGGGCATGCTGCAAGGGAGTAGCTCAGCTCAAATTCAGGGAATAGGGGAAGCTCCAGAGGAGCTTCCTGAGGTGGATGACTCATGAGCTGATGTGTCTGCTGGGGGTGTGGTGATGGGGAAGGAGATTGTTGGTTCATAATGTGGCAAGGAGATAGATGGGGAAGGGAGTGTGAATGGAGTGTGTATACTTTGTCCATTTGCATTGTGCATTGTTGCATTGAGATATCATTGTGTGTCTTCAGACACATCATAGTGTCCAGGGGGGTGGTTGTGCTGTGAGGCCATTTGAGTAAGTAGTGATGAGAGCTTTTTACTTTAGGCTTTTAAGCACAATAGTTGCATTTAATGGGTTCACTTAGTACATGTCCAAGTGTGGGGTATAGTAAAAAAGTGCAAGCCTATGGGGGCTTACTTAGAGTGTTTAACCTTACATTCATGCTGAAGTACTATAAGCCCAATTTATTGGGTGTACTAAGATAAGTGGTATAAGGTCAGCTGTCCTAATGACAGCTGACAATGAGATTATAAGGAATGTATTTTTGATGGATTGAGTAATCCATCAAGGTCAAAGACAAACAAGAAAATAAATGATTAATTATTAACAAACAACTCAAGATAATCTGGAATAATTGATAGTATGACTGTAAGAGCCCAGCCCTTACACTTCCCCTGTGCAGTTCTATAACACATGCTATACATCTATGCTCTATGCCACATGCTTTCCTTGTTCTCTCAATGCCTATGTAGGATTTGATCTACTTCCTTGAGTAGTCAACTGGATTTGTATATGTACAATGCCCAGACTGTGTAAATTAGCAAGTCTAATCTTAATGTTGTGTTACACATCAACAAGTGTTACTTGTTAAGACTCTTCACCCTTGATAGTCAAGTCTCCCTCTATGACATCTTTCTAGCATCTGTTCTACAGAGTGTGCAATCTATATGAGTTTTCTGCCTAGAAACAATGTGAACTACTACTCAAGGTTAAACTGCTAAGAACAGAGTCAGCAGAGTAGGCCTTTCAGACCCATACAGGACAAGGCTCACCTACTCACCCTTACTACAAGGATAGGCTCTGGCTTAGGTGCCACTTAGTCAAAGAAGAAACCCTTGTAACACCAACAGTATCCAATACTCAGATATTCCCCAGACCTGGGGTCTGAAGACATCAGGAGACTTATACCTTTATGTCTGGGGGATACTCCTAGACTATATAATATATATCCCAGTAATAGTCCCTGAACATTCCACACCAGACTTTGCTGGTGTACCTGAGCCTATATATAGCATAGTTATCTCAACCTTATACCTATTAATATTTGTCTATTTATTTATTTTTTATTTCTTGAGACTATCATAATAGTCTGGAAGGGAGTGAAGAATACTCCCTTACACTAAATATTTATTATTTATAATTCCTATAATTCATTCTTATTCTCACTTAATATTTCAATTTATTTATTTATCAATTCATCAATGTCTTGGTCATCACATGTACATAGGGCACTTCAGTTGTTTCACAAGGACAATCAACCTTTATAGCCCCAATATACAGGTTTGAGCTACCTAGTTGAGGTTAAACTATGGTAAAGCACAAGAACATTATAGGTGTGTTAACCCAACACTCACCCCCAGTGATATCTCCACTGTATAGCAATGCAGCCCAACATAGTTGATTGGTGTGGTGGAAAGGGCTTGAAGGCTAAGCCAGTCAGTGTGATAACCTTCTCTTGACTTGGGGTGAGTTGTTGTGATTCATTATACTCTCATGCTGACTTGTGCTTGCCCTTCAATCTGTCTCCAAGCATAGATTTACTGACCTATGGAAAAGATGAGGATACATGCACCTAGCAGTATGGATAAGGAATGTACATTATGTGCTCTGGCAGCAGCAGCTATGCCGGCACAGACAGAAGCTTGGTAGTCCCAGACAACAGCAGCTACACACTTTTCATATCCTGGGTCTTCATAGGCACAACGTGGGCCTCATGACAGGCCTCCCTTGGACTAGTGGGCCATTTGCAGAACAGAGAAAGCAAAGTCAAGTGCACTGTGGCAAAGGAGTCAGTGGATTAGCAATTCCAAAGTCCCATCACTTGTGTACAAGCTCCGACTTACAGCATCCCTCGGCCAGTGTGATTGAGGGTGACTTTCACCTCGCTCATCGCTCTCCGCAACCGCTCCATGTTTGGGTACTATAATATACACAAATGTATAGAATGGCTGTCAGATTTAAATGAGAATTTTCGGGATTTTACAAGAAGCGGAGAGCAAGATACAGGTGTTTGTCCGAACTGGGGTCATTTCCGAACCCGGTGAGGCAATGGCACTTGGCTGTTTCATCCCATATGTGTATGAAACCTGTCATGCGGTTCCGATTTGATGAGAATCGAGGATCCAATCAGCCTAATCAGCCAAGGATGGAACACTACAGAGTTCCTGGGCTCCACGGAGCTAATGCTGATAACGTTTTCCTAATTGCGACATCTCACTAACTAATACTGCCCCGTCGGTCAGGGGCTTAGCCCAGTACTAATACCTTGGTACAGTCTGGCACTGACCTCCTACATTCCCCCCCCCGAATCTATCATTCTCCCCTGCCAGCGATCCTCACTCAGCACGTTGGTGCCCTTACCCTTTGTTCTGGGCAGCAACCTCTGACCAACTCGCTGGTCGACATACTCTCGATGGAGCTTACACAAGGCGATTATGAATCTTTGTGAGTATATTTTTCTTCGCGCTGTCAACCTCGCAGGAGGGCAAGGGAAGAGCCATTCTAACCGTCTGCCTGCCACCGGTGATGTTTTCTGCCACGTCACGCCTTCAATCAATCGGTAGTTATGCTGACATGAATTCTATGATAGGCAGATCAAATGGACATTAGCTGCCATCGCCTTCAGTGCGTCGCATCTCACCGGATCCTCGCAACCAATTCTAATTTAGTGTGACATGATAATGATCAGCACTGCTCATATACGACCACATACTCACGTTCACCTATGAGGTCGAGAGGTTCTGGCCCTGGTGGCTAAGAACTCTACTGGATTTCAAGCTACAACCACACGACCCTAGCCTTGAAGATAGCTCGAACGGTCGAAGTGACACTACTACTGAGCGAGGCGATGAGTGTAGGAGTAGGGGCTACGCTTGCGCATGCGCATCATTGTTATTCTTCCTGAACCGTTACTTGACACTTGTGGGCCACGTCCCAGTAATGATGGAGTACTTCTGGAGGATCCGCAGGGAGGATATGGGAGAAAACGTGAGTCAATCACCGCCCTCTGGACCCTTTCAAGCTCCTCAACCTTCCTCGATCTTTTTTACAGATGTATGTGTACCTCACTTTTCTGCCTGATATCATTTTCATTCTCGTTGTTCTGTCGAGCAGTTGCAAATACCTACAAGTGTACCACCAATTCCTAGTTGTCGCGATACAGACCATTATCGCATGTATGCCCCTTCGCCCTCCATGATATCCCAGATTTAATCTTTGCCTAGGTTTGCTGATCATGCGCATCTACGCACTTTATGAACGCAGGACGTGGGTTGCGGTGCTTTATGCCGCCATATCTTGCTTTGCTGTCGGAACCGCAATTGTGAGCCACCCAAAGTTGATGTGTAATGAGCTCAAACTGATATAGGTGGTTACACAGTGGGCGATAATAAACAGCAAACAAAGTGGCAAGTCCCCCAGGGTAGCCATACCATACGGTTGTGGCGAGACGTTAGCTTCAGATGAGTGCGTTCAGAGCCAACTATTGTCATATCCTGTGCGCTGACGTTGCACGCTATAGGGCTCTCTGTAAGTCTTCCTGTATTCGGCGAGAAAGATAAAACTCACAACAGAAAGATCTGGCAATGGCATGGCTCGGGGAACTCGTATTCGACACTCTCATATTCGGGATGACACTATACAAAGCACTAACACTGCCTCGCGTGGGTGGGATTGGATTGTTAACAGTGCTTATGCGCGATGGTGTGGATGGATCCTTTCTGCTTTTACTTGTCCCCGCCAGGACTAACTGCTATCATTTTTCGCAGGCACCATATATTTCGGGTAGGTCTGCGCTCAAGAACTTTTATGAACTCTTCTGGTATTAATCTGCCCGAATTGCAAGTGTAATGGTCGTGACGAACATCGGGAACATCCTAACGTTTATCGTACGTGCGCTCACTCTGCTGATTTCTGCACTCTTGATTGATTGCGATCCACATAGCTGGGCGGTGTACGCATCTCACCTGATTGATTCATCCACACATTCTAATCAATCCACTCATAGCCTCTGAGCCGTGGATCGCTCACCATGTTTACCAACGTGTGCGTCTATGCGGGTTTCATCACGCCGTTCTTGGACTTGAGCTCTGATACTTATGTCCAAAGGATATCGTCTATCATGATCTCCCGACTAATGCTCAATCTCCGCGATCCCAAACTGCATTTATACGGGAGTGGAGGCGGGTACAGCAAAGAGACCACGATGAATCCATATGGGATCTACGGAAGAGATGATTCGTGGAATGGAGTAATGACGACTATCGCAGGTGACTCGAGGATCTTAGCCAACAGCTCGGTCAGTAGCTCAGATACTCGTTGGGATACCGAGGCATGAAGCATGGTGAAGCTTCAATACATACATCGCTGAATTAATGTGTATCTGCGCGCTGAGATAGGCGGCATTCATTGGCTGATATTGTATAATTTTGTAGAATATTAGATATAGGTTCTAAAGCTAGACGACCCTTGCCAATCAACTCGGCTTTGATATTCTGTACCTGCAATCCTTCATAAATCAACCGCTTATGCCTGTATAATGGTCTTTATTAACTACCAGATCAAAATCCTCCAACCCGTAAAACGCCCCATCCGCCATCCGTAAGAAGCAGCAGCTCAACATTTCAACAATATCCTCACTAACGCGTAA
Source organism: Podaxis mareebaensis (assembly GCA_018524725.1). Classification (NCBI taxonomy): domain Eukaryota; kingdom Fungi; phylum Basidiomycota; class Agaricomycetes; order Agaricales; family Agaricaceae; genus Podaxis; species Podaxis mareebaensis. The sequence goes on along the minus strand of JAEUWP010000308.1, from coordinate 26,900 downwards.
GTGTCACCAGAATGCAGCTTTCCAAGAAAAAGATTCTGGATGGACATCGAGATAAAGATCCGACAGTGCTGGAAATGTGATGCTAACTGTTTGCAGTCCTACTCTAAGCTAAGTTCACTTGCCCTCACTATGTTCACAGTGAACTGTTTTGATGTAGAATTGAGGCTTCACTAGTTCACTCCTCATACCGCCTTCATATCTTCACAGCGAGAGAAAAGTCGCCGGCACGTCCCTCTTCACCAAAGCTACTATCATAACAATAAACCTACAATTGCAAAAATGCGTACAAAAAGAAAGAAAGAAAAATAAAAGGGAAATCGACACAAAGTCCACTTTTGGTCATGAAAAAATTGAGAGGGGTATACGAAAACCGTATCCTACATCAAAAAAAAAAAAAAAAAAAAAAACCAAACCATCACAAAATGCCAAATCATCATAATCATCATAAAAGACTTCAAAAGTACCTCCGTCTCCTCATAACCCTACAACAAAAGCGAGCAATTCAGTAACCTGCCTTCCCACAGAGATCCACAGAGACACTCGAAGGGGGTATGTGGACGGTGGGCGGTGGGCGAAGAAAGGTGAGGCGCACTCACCTATCATACGGCGGGTCAACGCACACCACAGTCTCCACCCTACTCCCCAACCACCTCTCAACGTCCAGCCCGAGCTCGCAATCCTGCATCTCAAGGCACTTGAGTCTCTTCACTCCCCCCGCCGCCACACCACCACTTCCACTACCACCGCCTCCCCCGTTGTTACCAGTGTTACCAGTACCAGCCGCCCCAGTCCCCCAGGGACTCCCCCATGCACCCCACCCACCCACCGTCGCACCCGTACTCGCACTTCCACTCCCAGTTGCACCACTACCACCTCCTCCTCCCTCCGGATTCCTGGCCTCCACAACCTGAACCAACTTCACCACAGCTTCACTATGCACTAAACATCCCCTCATCTTCAACACCTCCAAATTCGGTACAACCCACCCACTCACGCCACTCCCATCATCCTCCGCACTCCCCAACGCCATCAGCAACGCTTCCACCGGCGTTCCCCCAACCTTGAGTACACGCAAATAGGGCATCTTCTCGAGAAGGAGTCGCCAGGATGTAACGATCCCAGCCGGAACATAATACATAAACGAAGCTGGCGTCGGAGATTCGTAACCGAGCGAAAGTTCTTCAAGCTGTGGAACTATTGATGCTTGCACGTTGTTGTTCGAGGTGGATGAAGAAAAGTTGGGAAGAGCAGTAGCCGAACGCGTAAGAAGATTCGAAATGGTATCTTCAACAGGCTCCCTCGGGTCCACGAGCAACGTCAACGACTTCAATGCCGGTAAAACCATCGCATCCACCAACTGACCCAATAAATAATGGCCACCTATTCTCAATTCTCTCACCCTTTCCAGCTTCACTGGACTCATCGGAAGGACGTGCGGTAATACCCCCTGGAAGTATAATGACAGGGATTCGAGGGCCGAGTTTTGTGAGATGATGTATCGGATTCGGTCGAGGGGTAGAGCGGGATTGAGAGGGGCACGGAGGTTGAGGTGCGTGAGAGGGAGAGAGAAGAGTGGGGAGGACCATTTGAAGGGGACTTGGTGGAGGGTGAGCGAGGTTAGTTGAGGAAGGTGGGGTGTATCGCTTGTGTTGGGGAGCCAGGGCCATTCGCCGGTGCATCCGCCTTCGGAACTTGAGACTTCGAATTCTTTGAGCAGAGGGGCATCGCCTGTGACAAAAGACCAAATTAGAACGCGGGTGGAAAGGAGAACGTGATACAAACCGTTGATGGATGCGAGGGCTGTCATGGATTTGAATGCTTTATCATACCGAAATACGAACCTCTCCCATCTTGGCATTTGTTCGACGAGATAATAAAAGGCGATGTGCGCCCAATGGATGTTAGGCCTGCTCACACTCGTGCCCACACTCCCAACTCCACCCGCACTACCATTCGCGCCTAGTGCACGAGGATCGCCGGACCCAGTGTTCGAACCAGGAACCGATACTGAATCGTGGGGCGTAGCCGCAGCAGGCGATGTCATGAACAACGGGGCAGGTGGAGGCGCAACCGGCTGCGCTGGGAAAATCGGCTGTTGATGATGATGTAGCAAATTATGCGGTACAACATAATGCGTCGTGACGCCATTATGCGAGGCGAAACTCAACCATGAGGGACCTGGGGAAGTGGTTGTTAAGGATGACGAACGTCGGCGTCTCCGGCGCTGGGGATCGCCCGGATGGGTCGAAGACTGGTCAGGGACGCGGAGATATATCTCAATGTCAAGAGGGACAGAATGTCCGGAGCGTTCAAGCCATAGACGGATGAGTTCTGGTGAAGATGTTGGCGTGGTAATGAGTCGAATCTGGTATGCAACCGGTGAGCTGGATGGACTATTAATAGGAGAGATTGGAGAAGAAGGCTCTAGGTGATAAGCTGGTATTGGTGGAATGAGGACCACGCAATCTCCGGAAGACACATGACACCGCCAATGCGATTACATGAGCAACGGAGCCTTCACCTCGACAGGGGCAAGAAGGGTATTACACAGGTGAGACGAGATAGCAGACGGACGCCGTGCACTGCACTGTGATCGGTCCCCATCTGTATATCGTTGCTACCACTTACCTTGGACCACAGTTTCGGAGTGCGCAGAGCCAGTCTCCGCCATGACGAGCATACAGACGCCAGGACCCACGCGCACGACGCATGGTCTTCGAAATTCCACATGAATATCTCTCTCAGGAGTTCCGCGGGAAGCCGTCGAATGGGGCTCAGATATGCCCTGGTCCGTGTCTCTTCCTCCTCAAGCCGCCTCCTCTCTTCCTCCATCTTGGATATGGCGCATTTGGCGTCTTTGACAATTTGGGCCAAGGCCGCTTCGGCATCGGCTATCTTTCCGTCGAGGTGCTGGATGGAGGAGCGGGTGGACTGGAGGTGGAGTTTTGCATGGTGGAGGGTGTCTGGGGTTGGAGGGTCGGTGAAGGGGGGTGGTTGCATGTTGGAGGGAGGAAGGAATGTCTGCAGCTGTGAGATTGTCCTGTGTGCACACTCTCAGCTGTGACCCCACGCCGTCATCTCCGGTATTCAAACTCCGCAGGGTATTTCCGTACCACATGTTTCAATTCATCGCAACGAAAACATAAAACATACAAATCTCTATTTCTTATTCGCTGCCTCAATCGCATCTCCATTCTTACACGCAATGATCTTGATCCTCTGCGCGCTCACTATCTCGTTCGACTCCATTTTGAACGCCGGGTTCTTGACAATGAACGTCCACACGTCGTCGCACAGCCGATACGTGTGCAGGTGACCCTTGAAGTCCCTGTGTTCAGTATTCTATCACCCCTTCTGTCAATCCCATACGCACCTTGAGCGTCGTCTTGGTCTTGACTGACCTCACCATCGTATCCGCCAACGACTTGTCAAACTACGCCGTACCTGAATAAACGATCCAGGCTAAACGGTAACCTAGGACACGCACCTGCTGCAGCACCTTCATCGCCAACTGCGGCGTAATAGCCCCACTTGTAATCAACTCATCCAGCGAGTCTGTCAACGCCATACCAATCCTGTGCACACCAGTCAGTACACCAACCAGACCCAAGGAGCAGACGCACGATGAACCACGGTAAAACTCATAATACGCTGACGCCATTGCAATACTGCCTCTTCTGGGTTATAGCACTCCCAAACGCTCGTAGGATCGTCCAAATCAAATTTCCGAAACTCCTTCAGGTGCTTCCGAGGCTGTCACAAGCCCTACGTCGTAGGCAGCAGAAACCGGTGCTTGTCAAACTAAATTAGCGTGTGCGGTTGCGTCGAGCTCGGTATCGTCAAGTCAAGCGTAAAGATAGAAAAGGTGAAAGAAATCGCTTATGTGGAGTTGTTCTTTTACGTCCTCGTCGACACACGACAACGACGTTCAAGAGAGAGCGCAGGAGCAAGCTGACAAGCCGTGGTACACATGATGCGCCACTCATCAAAATTCATTAAGCAATCACGTGCAACAATGTTTCTTTCTATGTACGCATCCCCCCATATCCACTTCTACCTTCTTCTAGTACTCGGAATCACTGGTGGAATCATCACCAAGAGATCTATCGAGATTTCGTGTCCGGAACCAGCATCAGAGTTCCACAAAGCCTCGATCCTGAGTGGGTGGCTTCGATTTACCTCGTATAAGAGACCTCGTTGGTTCCCATGTCTTGCAATCACTCGGCCCCTACAAGCGTTCATGATCAAGAACCTACATACGAGCTCGACGGGTTCTGTGGTCAACTCCAGAACCAGTGGTTCTACCTCACCCTCAAGCCAACAACTACCGCCGTCACCTAAATGTTACATACTTCACTACACACCAGTTTGGGGACAATTACAGTCCCCATCGTTGTTAGATCTAATCACAAATGCTCACCCCGACCGTTTTGATGGTTACGGTGCTTTCCTAGACATTGCAACAACACTCAACCATTTAGTCCTCCTATGCGTTACTTCAGAGGATTCCTCCTGACAATACTTGCTTGACTTCCTTTCTCATATTACACCTTACCATCTCCCTGATGACAGCGAGGACGCTATTGCAATACTCATTATTGGCAAAGTGACTGGATGCTCTACTTTCGCCATTCTAGTATCACATCCACTTCCAAGGCTCCACATTCTCCGGCTCTAGCCGCCATCGCCCGCATTACGAATTGTTTTGTCCTAGAGGCGCACGTCAAAGTCGTCCTGAAGTATCTGTACTCATTTCCACCCTGCCCGCTCACGTTGACTAGCCCCCAATCCCGCATTAACGCTCCTGACACTAAGTTTCGTCATGAGATGTCCGCGGGTGGAGAATTGATATCTTCAGAATCACCATAAGGTTTTGACGGAACTTTATGCAATATGGACCCCAAGTCGAGTTTAATGACGGAATCCAGGGATTGGTTATGTACTGAGGTAAAAAAAAAAAGGAAACATGGTCTCCGCTTTACCGACGTGTCTGAGGATCTGAAATCATGCAGTGGCGACTCTTTTTGCGCTGATCTTTCGACGGCGACCTTGCGTCCGTAGATAGCATCAGACTGCATGATAAAGTCCTTGGAAAACACACATTTACTATTAACTCCATCCGAGGGAAGCCTAAGCAAAGTGAAGACTTCGGATCCAATGCAGATTTCCAAGATAGTTTTACCAGCCACCATTCTGTTCCCACGTCTTGAGCTCCTTGAAAGATTTCGACATAGGCGCGTTTCTTCACCGATACATCACGCCACTATTTGATTCAAATGGATAGCTATCTATACCTTCTTAGGTCAGAATCAGAACCCTGTCAAACATATCCTCGCGGGGACGACATCAATGACCTGTTGTTAGTCATTCATCACGCGCACGGGCGGCGATTGATTACAACATGAGACAGAACCGAAGTACCAAAATACTGTATTCAACCGAGGACGGCAATACAGCTGCTCAACCATTCCAAACTACTCATAAGCTTGGGCCATCGATGGGCCTCCGTCGCCTGACCCTATTCGGCGCGTTGGCTTCAGCGCTCACGCTCAGCCTTCTGGGTCTACTCTTTCTTGGCGTTGAGCTACCCACGGAACTACGTACCCCCAAATTCGTGACGATACAGAGACCAAAATCTGTACCTGGGCCAGCGCAGCCAGGCGGAGACGACGAGAATGTGTATATTGTGCCTGGGGCCGAGTTCTCCACCATACCACTCACACCATCCTTGCAAACGACGGTCCCAAATGGCGCCACCATCCATGGATTTTCCGTCCTTGACAACCTGGTCATGCATAATGGGACATTCTACATTGTAACACGTAACCGGAGCGCGTTCCTGAAACAGAAAGGGGATTTCATATGGAAACCCTTCAAGAGTGGCAGTGGAGAAGTGGAGAAGGATCCAGATCCAGAGGTATAGGGGTTCAGCCCTCTTCACCACTGTTTTTGTGATAACTGAAGCATGATGCGTGAGGGATAGGATGTTCAATTCATAAGTCCTGATGAACTTGTGCCGCTGCTGGGTGATTCGGCGATTCGCATAGACGAGTTCAGTTGGATTCTGTATGACGTCCCACAATTCACTGCTGTAAGTCAACACTCCTTGTCGTATCCATTGTATCAGCCCTCTTATTTGTCTTCTCAAGCACTATTATCATTGGTGGGGAGAAATCATCCTTGGAGGTTGGCGTGTCTACTCTCGAGTCGCACTTGATCCAGATGGGACATTCCACCCCGAGAGACTAAGACGACCAGCCCGATTTCTATTGCCGGTGAGTAATTGATCTTTCTTGGTGCCACCGCTCCCACACCGATGTGCAATTACCAGATTGTTACAGACGGGAAATGGCGAGACAAAGCACGGGTAGTCGGTCCCCTCATGCGCGCCGCATTCCCACAAGCAGCAATAGAAGAAAGAGACCAATGGTTAGATCTCATCAGGCTCAATAGGACAGTCGTCTTTGAACGTGCATTACTCACAAATCGCGAAGCCGCTCACCGACAGTAAGCACCCGTCCCATAAACCGGGTTACGTGAACCAGAATAACTGTACGACAGTCCTTGGGGACAGCGATGGTACAAAATGATCTCGGGCACACAAGAACTCAAAGCTCCCGAATTCGAGCCCTCCTCCCCTTCTCCAGAACACGAAGGTTTCTGGTCTCCTCTCCGCAAGACCCTAACCCACAATCTCCTCGGGTACCTCCCCACATTTGCCTCGCTCGCCAACCGCACAGTCGTCTCTCCGCCTTCAGATCACTCAGAGAAACCAGTTGTGACATATGTTGATAGACAGGGCACGGGGCGCAGGCTGACTGAGGAGAGCCATAGAAGCATGCTCGAGGCTCTCGGGGCGCTCCAAAAGGAAGGAGTGTGTGAGGTTCAGATTGTTCGGATGGAGAAAGTGGCATTGATGGAGCAGGTTAGGCTTGTTGCTAGGAGCACGGTGAGTTTCCCCTTGTCTGTTCTTGCTCTTTTTGGAGTTTCGGAGGCCTGGGCTCCGGGAGTAGTTGCAGTTGAGGGGCGTCACAACCGTTTGCCAACTTTCCCCGAGGAGGTGATTCGTTATTGGAATCCTCCGGAGGCGAAAACCACAGAGCCTGTTTGCTCAGATGAACTTTGCGATAAGCTCAGGCTAGGCTTAACTGAGAGCGTCTCACCGTAACGCGTGTGTCTTATGGCGTTTCGGCGGTGATTCATGGCTGACTCCCTTTGTTACATTGGCGCGCGCATTCCCTCTTGGAGTTTCGACTTTCGGTTCTTTCGGAATAGGTGCATCGACTTATACTCACCACTGACTTGATGATGTTATAGATCATAGTTGGTGTGCATGGTAACGGGCTAACGGTGAGTGAGTGCTCTGCTCCGTCCCTTGCCTCCACTCCTTTCTTGGTCGAGCATCGAGTTTGCTTCTTGGCATCTAATTTCTTTGCAACACCCTCAATTGAGCCCGCGCCAAGCATTGAGCTCCAATTCTGAGTTATCCAACTGGACATTCCACTTCTATTCCTACCATCGTTCTATCCCGTTCGTCTCTGGTACCTGCCGGTCCCTTACAATCCCACTAAACTGTGATATATATATATATTTGGCAGCATCAACTATGGATGCCGCCTTCGGAACGATCGACTGTTATTGAGATTGTATATCCCGGCTGTGCGTCTCTTCATCGCAATCTTTCTTAAATATAAACTGACATGAACTCCTAGCGTATAATTTTGATTACGAAATGCTAGCAAGGAATGTGGGACATAAGGTGCGTCTCAAGGTTGGTTTGGATATAATGTTTGTACAAAGAGGCCATAGCATTATATTGTGTGGAATGATACGTTAATTACGTATGCGAAAGGTATATATCATAATGTACGTGGCTTGGTTTACTAGGCAAGGATATTGATGTCTTACAGCATGCAGGGCGTGGAATATCCGGACGGATTTCATGGATGTGGGTTCAGCCCTTTCTGTCAGCCAGACTGTACCACTCACGATACACCACAGCAAAGATATACGTGCACGGCCCTGCAGTTGCACAAAAAATCAAGGAGCGGCTTCTGGGCATTGAAGGCGATGATACAGAGAAGACAGGAGGATGAGCCTATGTGTATGTTATACCACATGTTGTTACCAATGATGATTGATGTAGGGATATCACCAAACCTGAAGCTCTTGGTGGGCTGAACAAAGAAAACATTCCGGGATGTGTTGCGGGCATAGAGTCCTTGTCAACAAATAGCCTTGTCTTAGTTCTGCGCCCCGAAATTAATCAGAGGACCGGACAGCTACCGGCTTTGGGGGTTGGCATCTGTCGCCCTACCACTCACACCTGCAACCATGACGCTTGACCTTGACTCATCTTATTCTGTATGCAACTCGCCCATGTTTATATATAAATGTAACGTCGTATATATTCGCCTAATCTCCCTCTCTGAACTCCCCTTAGTCCTCTCGTGTGCACGAGAACGTATTCGTTTTGTTTCGCATATCCAGACTTTCTAGAGGAACTCGTATGGCGGACTTAGATTTACAAATAACTGATATCACTCATTACTTGGGTGCAACGCTGGATTTCAGTATCCTCCCTCTCCCGGCGACACTGCGGACTTTTGACCAGCTCTGAACATACCCATATATCCACCAGGTCAAAGCCTGACATTAGATAGACATCGACATGCTCGCATTGCCATTCCCACTTCCCCAAAACAGTTCACTGTCACGGCTGAACTGAACAAAGACGATTATGACACAACTCAAAGCAGACCAAAAATCAAGAAAACCAAAAAGGGAGACCGATCAGAGATTTACGTCGCCTCGCCCGCTTCGCTCGCTGTTTCTACCCTCTTTTCCTCCACTCCTTCCTGCTGCTCGGCACCTTCTCCACTCGGTACGGCCTCTGCAGCTTCTTTTGTTTCTTCTTCACCTTTACTTTCCTCGCCTTCCCCGCTTCGCGACTCCTCACCCAACACCTTACTCTCCGCCTTTTCCTCTTCAGGCTGATCATTGTTGGTAGTAGAAACGGCCTCCTTATGATTGTCATGCACTTCTCCCGCCGTCTCAATTTCCTCAATTGTGGCTATCTCTGCTGAAGCATCTGTGTCGGTCTTAGTTGCAGCGTTATCTGCCGGGTGACCCTCCTCAGCTTTTCCTCCGTCAGCAGGCCGATCTTCCGATGCTTCAACCCCAGCTTCAGGTTCATCGCCGTCCTGAGTAGAGACTCGTTCAGCCTCCTCCTTAGCAATCTGCTCAGCTTTCTCCGCCTCAGCCTTCGCGTTTTCCCTTGCCTCTGCTTCAGCCTCAATCTGTTCCCTCTCCCTAGCTTGCCTCTCCCTCTCCTTAGCCTCTTGTTCCTCCTGCTCTTGCTTCTGCTTTTCCTCCTCAGCCTTTGCAGCAGCACTCGCTCTCGCGAGGTCATCAACCACACCAGCCGCTTCGCTAAGCACCATGGTATGCGTCCTATTCCTCCCCAACTTCTTCGGACTCTCCATACCGCTAGGTCCAGGCTGCACCTGGGTCTGGATGTCGTGAGGTGGTTGCTGTTGCTGCTGCTGCTGCTGGTGGGGTACACGTCTCGTTCTCGGTACATCAGGGAAATCATCCTGGAACGAACTGGGGAGTTGGTGTTGTTGCAGTAAGTGACCCAGTCCGCGCCGTGGGTCGTACGAAGTACCCAGTTTCACCTCCTTCAGACCAAAACCGGAATCCCTGCTGTGTTCGTCATCATCGTCATCATCCGGGGTTGTGGGTATAACCAGGAATTCGCTGGGTACGAGATCGAATTTACTCGTTAAAGCCAGGAAACGCGCGTAGAGTGACGATTCGGCTTCAGCTTGCTCAAAAGCTTCGCGGTGATGGAAGTATGCGTGAGCGAATATGCGTCCGAGACGGCGTGCAAGAGAGGAGAAATGACGGTGAGATGATACAGGGATTTGAAGTCTATGAAAAGAAATTAGAAGCAGAATTGTGGCGAGGGAGGGGTTGCCTACCGTGAAGGGAAGGCCCGTGGAGAGTTCAGGAGCGCCGTTGCGCTGTCTAGTGTATGTAAAATGTAGTCTATGGCACAACATTGCTGGTGTACATGAGGTCCTTTGAGTAGAGGTATCATACCGATGCATATAGTACTCACCTCCATGGAACCTTCGTTGCCGTGGGCAACGCACAGGTATAGCCATTCGCCAGCTTTCATTTCAGGACACGTAGTGCGCGAGCATTCTTGTTGTAGGGTGGTAATAAGTGGATGAGTGAGGTCTTGTGCTAATCGTCTGCCACAGAGGATTTAACATAACGTGTATAAGCCACAAAGAAGCGACGCACCTCAGTTGCTCATATATCCAGCAGGCCTCATCAACAATGACCTCCTTCTCCTCTTTCTCCTTCTCGGCCTCATCGTCCTTGCTTTCCTCACCACCACTCTTGGCCTCTTTGTCACCACCCTCCTTCGACTCCTTCCCTTTCGCGTCCTTATTCGCACCTGGCAGAGATGTAATGGTCTCTACGTCGTGTACGTCGAGTCTAATCAAGAGCGAGATGTATTCCTGAAGTTGAAAGGCGCTGTCTAGAGACGAAAGGGCTGGTAACGACTTGACTGGGTAGAACGTGGATATCCGTGAACCGCGCAGAGGTCGCTGAATAACTGGATGCGTTTGCGTTTCCGTCGCCATCAGAGTAATTTTGGTTGTTAGATGCTGGTCGTCGCCCTGGGTGACCTCAACGTCGTGCACAGTGTCGTCGTCGTTAACAGTATTCTGGCCATCACGAGCATGGTTGATGCATGATGAATTATGTAATCATACTATTCGAAGTTTCGCCTCACCTTTTTCGGAGTAGATTCCTCTCACATGAACGTCCTGCGCTCGTATTGGCGCCAAATACTTTGGCGATTCCCATACTCCCTCTCCTTCTTACGGTTCTCTAACATCAATCAATTGTATAAAAGGACTATAGCTCCTGCCGGACATACCTTCACGCCTTTGTAGGGTCAGATCTATTGGCCATACTTCGTCATACAAGCTCTCCAATGCTGCAGTTTACAGATACCACGTACGAGGATTAGACAAGATAGATTTAAGGCCTTATCCAGGAAACTCTCGCTCGCAAGTCAACAACAGAACAGTAATTCACAAATACAGGAGGGCCTAGATAGATATTGTATACAACGTGACATCTTGTTTTACATCGGGCAGATGGTACTGCATGGTAATCTACACACATTGACTGTACCAGTTGTTGATGACCTGGCAAGTGCTTCCCGCAACACACTGAGTAGGGCCAGTCCAGCCTTGGCCACCGCTAAAAAAGAAAAGGTCGATAAGCCTCATAGAATGGAACAGCCGAGGATTCGCCAACTCACCATTGACCCCACTTGGTCTGAACAGCAGTGGAACTGGTGGTGGTACCAGTAGGGGGACTAACTGTACCAGTGCTACCAGAACCGGTGTAAGTCGAGTCGATGTCGCCGAACCTGATATTGGAGAAGGTGACGGAGGAGTTGGCAGCGGAACTCTCGACGTCTGAGGGGACGCCAGAAGTGGTGGGGCAGGTACCACGAGCGATACCAGGCTTACTTGCGTCAGCGTCAGTGGGGTAGTTAGAGTCGAGCCAAAGCATGTTGGCAGCGTGGTCGTCCCAGACAGAGAGGACGAGGACCATACCACGAGCCAAGGAGGCGCTCATCCCGGCCATGCCACCATGGTTCTGGAAGCTCTTGGTGTCGCCAAAGGCCGCCTTCTGGGCATCACAGAAACCGGCGGTAATGGAGTCGTAGGCGTCCATGCCGGCGACATTGACCTTGGAGTTCTGGATGACCTTGCCATCCTGAACGTAGAGGCGGCGGATCTCGCTGAGGGTGCCGGAGGAAGAGCCGTTATCGGTGATGAACTGGGTGACAACGGTGAACTTGCGGCTGGTGTCGACAGTCAAGCCCTTTCCGTAGAAGCTCTTGTCACCCATACGGAAGGAGTTGAAGTCACAACCATCGGGATCGCAAACAGTGCCGTAGCGGTCGTTGATACCGCACTCGGTGCCAGAGCAGCGGTAGAGACCACTCTTCGTACAGGGGTGAGGAGTGTAAGCAGCGGAGATGGAGTTAGCCTCCCAGATATCCATCTCGTTACAGCAGGCACCCCAATTGCCGGTTCCAGCGTTGGCATCGTTAGGGGAACCACTCCAGCCTTCGACATTAGCCTAAGAAAGGCATCTTGAATCAACTTGCTGAGTACTTTAAAGGATCAAAATCTCACCTCGCCATTGATGAACTTGATGTCACGAGGGCACTGAGAGTCGCAGTAGCCGGTACCGTACTTAGCACCAGCCTTGTTGCCAGCGTTGGCAGCCATGCCACCATCAGCCTCCATCTCGGAGAAGTAGAGCGCGCCGTTAAGACCGCAAGGAAGGTTGGAGACGTCAACATCGAAAGTGAACTCCTGGTTGAGGGGCTTGAACATCTGGTAGTGCGTGTCGTCTTGCATAAGGTAGACACGAGAACCGATGTTTTTCTGTGTGCTCTGGGTGACGAATTTGAGAGTGAGGGCGTTGCCGCTGGTGGTGATACCGTAGGTACCAGAGTAGTCAGCACCGTCAAGGGCACAGTTAGCAGCACAAGTCTTGCCATCGGGGCAAAGGCTAGTGTCCCATTCATTGCCGGTATAGCAGTTAGTGTAACCGCTGGTGGTATGGAGCCAACGCCAGTTGGCATCGAGAGTAATCTTTCCGGAGGATACAGTCGTGCAGCCGCCAGACTTGGTGCACTTCTGCCAGGGAAGAGAAGGGTGGGTTTCAGCGGTGGAAGTACCAGCCTGTTGACCAAAAGCAACAGCGGCGAAAGAAAGGGCGAGGAGAGCGACCCGGGGGAACATTTTGAAGAGTCCAAGTTACTGGATGTGTGTGTCAGTCGAACTGATACAGATCCTGGTTTTCGTAGGCCAGGCTTTATACCCTCGCGCCAGACTTATACGGAGAATTACCGGCTTTTGTGGGTAGTGGTAGGCGTACGGATTACACTGGCATACATGGTTGGCATTGGCGAAATTACAGAGGACAGGAGACTCCTCGGATCGAGAAGGTTAAGTTGCACTCGCGAAAAAAAGTTGTTACCAGCTGATTGGGACAATGCGGTCACAACTGGTCGGCGTATGACACAGGGAGGGGGAATTTTCGCCAAATGAATACAAAACGATTGAGTCGTAAGCGTTACGCGGTGCGATTGTGGCCGTAAGTCCATGGTAGCGAATTTGATATTGCCGACCAGAAAAGCAGGAGGAAGGAACGATGGGGAGTTTCGCCGAGACGGGAAATTGAAGGGATTTGATGCCATCAAAGGTGTGTGAATGAACATGTGATCGTATGTTCCTACAACATACCACACACTCGCGTTAAACAAATCGACGTTCGTGAAACTTGAAACATTTCAGACATCCAGACGCCGTCCTTGATTGAGTTTAAATGCCCTCGGGTATTATTAGCAGTCTCTCCTATAGTTTAGTTTTCTCCTTCGCGATGCCCCACCCTAAATTTACCCCAAATCTAAAAATAGGCATCCCATGTAGCCGCCTCCTAAAAGGAGCCCTGAAGTTGATGCTCGGAAAATGTTGTCACAGATCGTGTGGACATCGAGATGGCCAGCCCCGAGAATTGAATAGTAATAAGTTGACTTCGATATCTGCCGAGAACACATGACTGCTTTGTCCATCCTTTGGGGCTATACTACTAGGACGATGCATCCAGGCGTGCTGATCATCCGCCAGAAGTCCTGATCTCAGACGACAGAGATTGCGGCAGTATTTTCCAATAAATTTCCAGCAGGAAATCTATTCACACCGTCGTTGCTGGTCTGCTGACCATAATGGATGCGCATGACCAGTCATCCTTAGTTGTTCGCTCGTCGGATAAAGAGGAAGAAGCTCGAGGTTGCCATGTTCTTATCTAGTGGTGCAGCACATAGAGCTGCGCATGTACTGGTCTGTTGGAGCGGTCCACAGAACCATGTCTTGGCAGATCAAGACCAGTATTGAAATGTAGAATCGTGATGCGTGAAGTCTATTGAGTGTTCCCATACCCGGACTCTGCGCATTGAAGATGTTCTGGCTCTGTCAAGGTTTCTGCGAAGTGTGGATCGACCCCTGCCTGTGCGTATCCTCTCAACGCAGTTGAAGAGCTGGCATCCATTCTGTGTCGTGCAAGCACGACAGGCCCGAAGTAGACGTCTGGTTCCTCAGGTGCTTTTCCGTCTCATATCATTTCCCTTAGGGATGAAAACACCCCAGTGTTAGTTAACAGTTGCGTGAGAGCAATCGCTCTGGGGAATCAGCCTGGGTTGAGGCTGTAGCGATTCACAAGGAGTGGGAGACGGCCTACGACATCGTTCAGACAGGGAACGGCATATATGATATTTAAAATATAACGGGCGAAAGCGCCAACTTTACTCTCTCGATGCAATCACTATCTCCGAGTTTGTTCATATTCTTACAGGCAAAAGAATTTCTTCCACGTTTTCCAACTCGATTCCCGCTCACTCCGTTCATTGAACTTCTCCGAAGAGACCAACACCCTGGAACCAGAAATCACCAAGGTCACTGTGTCCTCGTCTCCTTCGCCCTCTGCTAGGTTATTTGGCCCAAGGTCGGGTGCGATCGCGAGCACTGCATATTCGGAGAGGGATCGGTGAGCAGCATCGTTTGTAGCCAAGTTTTCGATCTTGATAAACAGTGCCCTGGTCAGTTGGATACGATAACACCACATGCTGAAGTTTCACCTCAACAATGGGGTTCAGCACGTCGGATCCACCGACTGAAACAGCGGGTGGATATACGCCGGTAGTGTTTGTGTTCAAGAAGTTCCATGCCGCCTGCTGGAGTGCCGGTTGGTTCAGTCGTTGGCCAGCGTAAGCTTGGAGCTTGGCATAGAGCTGTCAACTTGTGATGAATGCGTGTCACAGTGTACGGGAATGACGATCATACCTGCTGGAATCCACCGCTCGAGAACGCCTTCCCGTATCTCGCGATTTTACTAAATGACCGTGTGTAAGCATCAATGTCAGGTCGGAAAAACTGGCATATACCCACTCCGCGTTAGATGCATTGAATAGCCGACAGAAGTCTAACCAAGCTGCATCAAACTCTGGTACATCTTCGCGAATAGCGGAGATATCCATGGCTTCCATGAGGAATTCGCCACCTCCGAATAACATCATGAGATGATATCTTGAGCAAAAATGAACGATATGGATTGCCGTGAGCGTTGTAGGAGGCCGATATAGACTTACGAATCTGTGCCTTCACCGCCTTCGTCTACCATATGGGCTGTATCAGCATTCCAGCCAACTGCCGAGCCACTTCCAGTAAAGAGTCCGAACTTGAAGCTTCCGATATCTCTCTACATCGGTCATTGTAGGCGATACTGCCTCTTTCTAGGAAGAGAACTAACCATGCCAATCTTCATTCTCTCCAACCATTGATCGTCCATCTGCGCATTATGGGCACAGTTAACTTGGGGTTATTTCATTGGCAAAGATCCACCACAACTTACAGTCCTCTCCCATTTCGTGAACCAGTTCCCAGCCAGAGTAACCCAATCCGGCCCGATCCTCAGCCGACCAGGACCTTCAGGTGGAGGGGGCGGGAGGACCTTGCGCAATGGATCCCAGGTCATGATTGTTTGATCTGCTTGAAGCATGAGGTCCATGATATCTCCCATCAGCTCGTCCGCTATCCAAGGTCGTTAATACATGAGGCCACACTTTAGGAAGAACAACGTACTGGTAATGTAGTAGAATGGCCTCCTTAGCCAGCTTCCTGCGACCCGTACTTCCTTCGCACCATCACCCCAGTGACTAACATTATGTCGCCCCCCAAGTCCAGCGAAAGGTCCGGTATGATGTGTGTCCGTTTCGGAGATGTGACGGGTCAATGCAGACGCAATGCGGAAGATGTCCGCGCGGCCTGTACGAAGGAAGGAAAACCAGAGCCAAAGATCTGTACCTGAATGCGGCCAACCAAGGTTCATTGAAAATAGGGATGGTTAGAAGCATCTTTATGCGCACCGAGTTCGCCATTGTCCCAAGCAAACCCACCAATGTCATACCGCCATTCGTGCCGAGTTTGGTCGTATGTATGCATAACGTCGCCATAGTTCCAGAACCCATAGAACTGCCTTTGATCAATATCCTGTTGGTGATGTCAAACCTCGAGCGGTCTGTTCAATATACTAGGCTTACCTTTACATAGAAGTCTAAAAGGGCACTCTTCTGTTTTTCAATAGCCGCAGCACCGGTTCGTGTTGCGTTAGGAACATTCCATCGACCACCGAATAGTTTCTTTGATACATAGAACTCGGGTGTGGCGACTAATTGAGGTACACGCGTCTAGGACGTATCAGGAATGTCTACACGGAGTTCAGAGAGAGAACAGACTTACATGAACATCAGCGAGTTTGGCTAAATCAGAACGGCTTGGAGTATTCGGGGAAAGTTGTAGAGTGGCCTCGTATGACCTTCCAATGCCAATAGGCGTTGGATCTGGGTTGCCGACGTCCTCATATGCGAGATCCAACTGAATGTACATGTTAGATTGCGAGGATGGTGCCGTCTCGAGGACTTACGCCATGAGGTACGATATCATAGTGGCGCATATCCATGGCGGGGGCCTGGTCGAACGTGAGGGATGCCTACACGAGAACAATTGTATAAGATATAAGAGATACCACGGGACTCCAAGCCCAAAGCGTCACATCCGCATTATCGGTGGCAACGTTTCTAATATCCAAGCTCCTTGGAGCTCCTTGCCAGAAATCTGATTGAAAAGCATTAACATATATTTGGAAAGAGCGAAAATGATTACAACCTACCTCGCAACCCGAAAACGACGCCGCCGTTAACGGCACCTCCTACATATGCTAACCCAGCAGCTCTCGTTCCGTGACCCGCATGATCAACCCAATTTGCCTTAGTACTCGCGTTTGTACGTTTGCTAATGGAGAAGTATGACGCGGAGAGTTGATTGAGCGAGTAGTCCGACCAGACCTACGTCGAGAAAAACATGAGACAATGCTTGGTGAAGTATAAGGTTACATACAGCCAGATCGTCCAACCCTGCAGTCACCGTTGATGGCCAGCTACTTAAAGGTGGAGTGGGCGTTCCATTGAATTGGGCATTGAGCACTGGAGCAGTGGCGTCTCGACGAAGGCCCGAAACGACACGGATCGGCTCACCCCATACACCTAACGGTATTGTTTTTCAGTTAGTTCAACCAGCTAGACTAACTCAAACCGTGTCCCACCTGCTGTTCCAGTATTTGGCGAGTCAGGCTCTGAAGCAGATGCATTTGGGAAAGGTGAAGAAAGGAATCGAACGTGCCGGTCATGGAGTTGGTCGGACATTGGAGTTGAGAAATTTAGGCCTAGTCCTTTGATGAAGTCCTTGGTTTGGTCGCCGTCGTAGATGAAGAAGTGAACCATGCGGAGTGTTGTGGCACCTGCCGAGACGTAGAAGCGCACAGTAAATGGAAGAAAATCAGAGTGGTCACCGCCGGAGGTTGCAGTGTATTTCCCTGTTACCTGTCTTTGCATCAGAATAATTCAAGGAGCATAGGAGTGAAGGTTACTTTTACTACCGCGCGAACAGGACCTTCTTGTTCGACCTGGACACTGTCGGTTTTCCCAACCATCCTCTGCACCTGGGGCAGCTGTATGGTACCGTTTTGCGCAAGAGTAAGGTCAGGATCAGGAGCATTTTGGACGTGAAGGACAAGGGACACGTCCCTAGCAAGGATCTTCCCATTAAGCATAATCGAAGGCAACAGGACGGTGGAGCCAGGTGCATTGAAACGAGCTTTAAATTTAGTAGATTATAAGAATAAACGAGGTGTATGAGTTCACTCAAGATGCTAACCTGAGAATTGCCCCGTAGATACTGTTACCGCATCCCCATCGTGTGATACAGAAACGGGGGAAGTTGGCTCAGCAGGTGTTCCAGGCAGAATGGTAAATGTTTTTGAATTGGTGCCAGCGTTTGCAGGAAGAGCGTGTCCAGACCATTTAAGGCTACCATCTGGCCAGCTTGGTAGATGTTAATCTGTGGCAGCCATTGTTCTCCGGGACAGCACTCACTATGCTAAAGGCCAGCT
The DNA here is from genome assembly GCA_018524725.1 of Podaxis mareebaensis. Taxonomy (NCBI): domain Eukaryota; kingdom Fungi; phylum Basidiomycota; class Agaricomycetes; order Agaricales; family Agaricaceae; genus Podaxis; species Podaxis mareebaensis. Next base: position 8,786 of record JAEUWP010000308.1, on the reverse strand, counting down.
TTGCACAGGCAGGCTAGTTGACGACCCGGATACTCGAAGCTCAAGGGGTGTCGTACGGTCAATTTCGCCTTGGGACCAAGGGATACCGAAGGATGTCCCCGAAGGCGTAAAGGACGGCGGAGAGCCATCGAGCCAATGTATGTCGGCACTGGGCGAGGTCATTCTAAAGCCCACGGACACGGACAAGCGTCATATCCGTCGCTGGGAATGTTGAATATAAAGTATCTTCGCCGAGGATCATGTGTTCCAGTGTGAACGAGCATTTGCGCTATGAGAAGGCCCGCGTTGAGAAGTCCCAAACGGTCCGCTTTGTGCGATGATCATATGATTTGTCGGCGCGTGGATTAAAGGGCAACCGAGCGAATCCTTTGACAAAACGGCCAAAGTCGTAGCCCCACGAAGTCCGCGTGTGCCAATCCGAAGTTAGTGCGCCCAAAGCGATTTGTGAAGCGTCATTGAGAAAGACGAACTGTATTTTCTCGCAACGTTGTAAGTTCATATATAAGACAAAATGACTTGGAAACTTGTAATCGGTCAGGTGAAAAAGGTTGGTTGGAACAAACATCAGACGACACAAGAGGGACACTCACTTCTTTGAGCGATCGGAACTAAACGGCAAACGGGCCGGAAAGGATCAATATCCGCACGGTCCGGGTTCTGGAATGGCAAGCATGAAATACCTGAAATACCACAAGAACGCTCACCGAGAATATGTGCTTCTGCCGGCTCAATGACTCCAGAATGCTCCCTCGATTACCAGTACAGCTACTCAAACGCTACCCATAGACTTGCTTACGACCTTTGCCCACTCTTCATACAATATCAGGCACTCAAATATGAAATGGATGAGGAGACTCCGCCAACGCGCACTAAATATGTCTATGAGATCGCCCTCGGAAAGGGTCTTAAGAGGGATGGTACACTACCCATGGACCTCCAAGCAAGTGTTGCTCAGCATACCTTGAGCATAGACTAATAACCCGTTCAGTGTCCCTTGAACTCGTTTATATGCCTAACAGTCATCAACACACGACCAAACCATCCTTCCGAACCGCCTAGGATCCTCCAAGTCGTCCCTGTCGTCGCGGGAGATACCCGCACAAAGTTCCGCATTACGAACACAACCACTGGAGCAGATCTCGATGAAAACCATCTACAGCTTGCCGCACATGGACTACCGTATGTGAAACAAAAACAGAAAGCCGTTTTCCATATGCTTTGTGACAAGGTGCAACCTCGAGTATAGATAACATCATTGATGCTGACCACCAAATCCATAGAGTTCCAATGAAACAGTGACACCGAAACTCGAGTTCTTGTATAGATGGAATGGAGCTCATGTTTTCAAGTGGAGATCAAAATATGCTTGTCCAGATGTCAGCGTTCTCCCGGGCGATTCGAAAGAAGAGCCAGGCAATAGTAATGACGAGGAAGAGACGCTGCCGCCAATCGATTCAGAACCAGATGGAGACCATACTGTTCCCCGGTCTCAACCGTCACCCTGGTACATCGGATTTGCAATATTCTTGTTCGTCGCCTGCGATCGTATGCCGCAATGCCGCTGGCTGACCGCTTCCGCCACCAGTTTTGTAGCAGTGTCGAATGCAATTCTTCCAAGGAAATACCGGAATCGCATCCTCCGCCTGCGAGCTTACGTTCCAGACGGTCTCTTACGTCGTCCTAAGGAGAGTGAATATTTGTTGGGAGAGCGTGGGACAGAAAGGGGGTCGAGTGGAACGTATGGCCGCACTAGTGCTTCTCCTAAAGGCCAAAAATGTATCATTTGATTTCTTTAACACCTCAACGTCGAGATACGACGGGTTTACTCGGAATCGAGCTGGTACGGTCCGTTACAAGAGTAACTGTGAATATAATCGTAGCTTAATATAAGGTTAATAAAACGTAGGGATATTGCACGGGGAATGATACCTAGCCTGTAACCCAAAGCAACAGCTCCATTTTCAAACCTTGCAAGCCAAGGATAATCCTTCGAGCAAGGGCTCCGTACTGACGTCCAACAACCTCAACAAGTCCTTCCTCCTCAACTGGCTCTCCAAACTTGCCGCTTGAGCAAAGGACGCCCGAAACGAGACCGGGGACAAAAGGAACTGTTTTTGTGTCGGGGTTAACCTGCCTCGGTCGGGTGCCGGTGAGTTCCTACGCGATGATAGCCTAGACTTCATCCCCCTCTGAATCGACATCAGGCGAGTATAAATCTCCGATGCAGTAGGCCGACTCTCCGGTTCGGTGAGCCAACAATCTTGCATCAGCTTCCAGATCGATTCCGTCAGGCCATGATTATTGCAAGTGAATTGGTCAGGTCGCGATGGACGTTCGCCTCGATTGACCTTGAAGATAACTGTCTGCTCGCGAAAGATTTCAAAGAACGGTACATGACCAGTGAATACCTTGGTGAATCACTGTCAGCAGGATCGTATAAATCCGCAAAGAAGTACACACTTGGTAGCTGACACCAGCGAAGGCATAAACATCACTCTCCTTCGTACTCAAAGGTTCTTCAGAGTCAGAGGGGTTAAGGAGCTCGGGGGCCATCCATCTTATTGTGCCCCCGCAGTTTGTGCTAGATGAACCAGTGGTAGTGAGAGCTAACACTTCTGGATCCCTGATGGTTGACAACCCGAAGTCTGCCAGGCAGGCTCTCTTTTGCGAGTTCACAAGGACGTTGGCCTAATTGGGAAGAACATGAGCGGCCTCCAGTGGATCCGTCACCGATGTGACATGTACGTACACCCTTAAGGTCCCCGTGAATCACATTGTGTGCGTGGAGGTATCTGAGTCCGTTCGCTATATCAACAGTCTATGGTACGTTATTACCACAAGAACGAAGTTTGATTGGATTAACTGACCAATGCAACTCGATCTGCATCTGGCTCGTTCGCCAGAAATTCATCGATGTTCCTGTTGTCTATCCAGGGAGACACTAGGCATATCCTATCATGGGAAGGGTGATCCAACCGATATACCCCATAAAACGGGAGAACGTTTGTATGTTGGAGTTGACTCCAGAGTACAGCCTCGCAAGAGAAGGCCTGAATGATTCACATTATATCAGGTTCCACACATATTATTATGCGAAGACGTGAGTCCCACCTTCAATAACTCATGTATCTTCGAGTTCCGGTAAACTCGCATGACTTTGAGACATACGTGTTGTCCCTGCATAGCACCTCCCCAGACCTCACCAAATTTTCCTGAAGATAACGCATGGACAGAGCCGTCCGGATTTCTTTCAATCGAAATATTCTTCAATACGAAGCATTCGGGATAGAGTGCAGATTTCTTAGAAAGTCGTTGGATCGCAACTACAAGCTCTTTCTTTAGTCTTTGATCCCTCACTCGGGGGGAGTCTAGTAGCTAAACAAAATAAGAGGATGGGTAATGGGATCTTGTTTGACTTACATTTTGCATTAGATTTAGCACTGCTTGCGCTTCAAAGTCCCTGTATCCGAGCAACAATTTGTATCTCGAGCGATCTTGGAAGATCCCCATTAGCTTTGCACATACAAGTTTGAGTTCAGCGTTCATCTGCTCAGATTCGACTCCTGAATCAGAGATGCGATGGAGGTCGTCTCGTGATACGCAGAAGGAACTTGATGGCGACAGTTCGTCCCCCGGGTCTCATTCATCAGAACTATCATCGCTACCACTCCAGTCCCCCTCCATTGCGTTGGGTACTTGCCATTTATGTCCTATCTGACCCATTGTTACGGCATTACCTGTTGGAATAGCAGCATCCATCGATGCCTAAAGATAAGTAAGCAGTAGTTTTTACGACGTGAAGTAAGAATACCAGGGGTTGATCCGTAGATGCTGGATGTTTTAGACCTTCCAAGGGGTCATTCAAATACCTTCTCTTTATTTCAAAGCAAACTTCGTAGCAGAGAAGCTCGAATGTGTTCAACGCGATGGCTCGAAGCATCTTCCTGCCTGGACTCCGTTGCGGCTCTCTATCTGTCCTGCCGGTTGAACTACATGTTATCAAGAGGGAAAAGCCCTTACCAGTCTGAAGCTGAAAAGGATACTTGAAATCGAAAGTATCGCAGGGTCTTCGAGTCTTCATCTCGGCCACAACATCTGAGATTAAGGAGTGAAGCCCCCACTCCGGCAGATTTGGCAGGGCTGAGGACGTTCCTCGAGATCTGCTGAGCCGCCCTACAGCTAATTCTGTTATAGTCGATACTGTAAAATAGATAAATATGAGCCTTACAAGGAGGGATATTTTCAAGGAGATAATCCCTGACCGCTTCCAACGCCTTGACGTCCATAGTCGTTGATCTATTCGGAGCCAAAGAGGCGTGGCCCAAAACAGACTTAAGGGGTGTCTGTAGATTTGGAGTCTGTTCACATAGACTGAGAACGATGGGGACTGAAGGGGGGAAGCTGCCAGGGGGAGGCAGTGCTGTTGTATGAGATCGACCCTTAGGCGGTCGTGGGGAACTACTTGCCTCTGCATGATTCTCTGCAATCCCACGGTCGGTTGCCGACTGATCTCACATAGGTGGGTTGGAGTGCCTGACCACGACCCAGAACGACCACAATTTCGGCGATCTCACGTCGGGTCGAGGGTTAAGCAAGGCCGTCATTAGCAACTCTGTATCTCATGAAAACCGAGACCGTAAAATCAGGAAGCACGTGAGAGAAGTAAGAAAGGAAGAGACAATTTTAAGTACAGGAGATGGACTGCGTGTTGCAGGGATACTATCATACTTGAGAATTGCGAGCCTGCACATCATTAAACTGCATGTTCTCGCCTTATTTTTTTCTGGCGCTCAGAGTGTGCTGTAAAGCGAGTAAGCTCGCTAGGGTGCGAGGGCCCAGTGGTGTCGTCGACCTTAGGATTACACCAAACAATGGCGGAGACGACTACATGATCACGGTGGAAGCTAAAGAAAGTAGTCTACACCGAAGTACATTAAATATGCCTATCTATCCGATTTCCCACGCAAGCCATGTGGGTACCCCCACGGTGCGTTGCCTAGACCTTCCCAATCACAGTAGGAATTATCTACTGGTGCTCATCATGATCCGTCCCGTCCAGGGTGTAGTTTCATACCCCACATTCTGCTGACATATGGAAGTTCTGAAGCTCCGTTAACTAGAAAAGAGGTGATAGAAGGGGTCGGCGGCATGGTTTGCCTCATTTGTAGTTATGGCAGCAGCACGCTGAGTGTAAAAAGAGAAGAAAGAAGAATCAGAGCCTTTCTCCAGGGCTACAGGAGTCTTCAAAGACAAGCAAGGGTAGGTTTCGGGAAATAGTAAAGGGGACCTTGAGTTTTGCCAACATGGAGTTGACGCACTATATGATGCAAAGTGGATGAAAGAAGACGAGGGTAGGGAAGGTTTTGTGAGTGCCAAAACAGTGGCGTTGGGCACTAGATAAGGTTGAGGGATACTGTGATTGTCAGATCCCGAGCACCCGGAGAAATAGCGAGGCATCTTGTCTGAACGGACTGCGGAAGCTCAGAAAAGTACTCTAGGAGGATGGCCAGTCCCTGTGCAAAAAAACTAGGGGGATCTCCATGTTTCAAATTTTCATACCCCAATACTCTAAGTTTGCGGGCCACAAATCCCATGCAGGCGATGGAGGAACTTACTTTTGGCAATACTCATTAATGCTGGAGATCTACTCAGCCTACACAGGCTAATCCTCTTTCTCATGAGCACCGCATTAATGGGGTAGTGGTAACCTGGGTCGTTGCCATTCTATCTCGACCCGCCGGGGGTTCGATTCCCCCTTAATGCAGAACTGCTACTTAGATGTGTTGTTTTTTAGCAAAACGGGAAGACAAGTACTTAAGACCAACTAATGATTTTTAAGGTTTAACCTCGATGGACGCCGAGCTTTCAGGAGAGGAAGAATTCCGAAGCCATAACCGCGACACTCCCTCGTTGAAACTAGTGTTGTAGTGCCGCGTTTATTTCTAAGGCAGATCTGTGTCAGATGTCTGGAACCAGGAATGGACACTTAGGCCAGGCGGATGAAGACAAGTTTTCAACGTCAGCCGACGAAAAACCCGAGGAAACCGAAATTTTCAAATCTAGGCCTACTCTCCCAAGGCTATATCCTTCCACAGGTAAGACTTACGAAGCTTCAGTACTCCCGGAGTGGAGCACCTGTATCTTCTCACCGCTGCCCTCGGGGATGCAGCTAGTCTTCTCAGTCCCCAAAATGCAAACGGGTGAGGTCTGAACAACGGGGTAGCGCCAGGGGTTTACGAAGAACTGCAGGTCAGAATATCTTACCCCACGTAACCGTTGTTCTTTGCGCTGAGGCCACATACTCTCATATGTGTAGCAAAGAAGCACATTTGTCATTATTTATGATACCACTAGCGCTTGTTAGTATGACCGGCTCTGTGTGCAGGTAGGATATCTCGAACATTGGTTGATAAATGTCTTACCTCCCTCGACCCCTTAACCCGCGTTCGGGAGAGAGAGATGAAACTACGCTGGTCGTGTCAAAACACGCCCGTCGTGTTGATAAGTTTACACAACACATACGCCTCCCCGCGATAAGATGAGCTTATTCTGAGAGGCTATCACTATGAAGAGCGGTCGCTCTCCCCGATGCTGGCTCATTCGTTCAATAAACATCCCCTTCAGGCATTGAAATGCTGTAATCTCGCGGGGCCATGGGAAAATCCGACCCAGGTCCTTCGATTTCATTTACGGACAACTGTCTTCAAGCTCCCCAGAGGCTAAGATCCCAGAATGAAGGTGCATATAGGCGGACACGATAACAAAAAAAGCTTAGAACTCAGCAAAGGGGAAATGAAACCTCCGAAAGCTATACATTCTTGAGATGTGGGCAATGCGATTGAATCCACAGATAGGCGCGCGTGGCAAAGAAGCCTCGGGAAGTCGAATGATCTAATGGAAGCCTTGGCCAAGTACCTGAGGAGCGATGATTATTGGTCACGTGGAATTCCAATCGAGAGGAAATGGAGCAGAAGGAGCAGAAACCCATCGCTTATGTTCGGCTGTCTGATCGAGCGGATATTCGGGCGCCGCTCTGACTGTGACACTACTGAGAGCCGAAGTATATCTGGACTCAGAAAGGCCCCGTAAGCGCAATGGTGGAAGACAGTAGCGGTGGATGAAGGCGACGCCCTCATGCTGGAGAGCAACCAGATTGGTATTTGGTGACATTGAGATAGTGAACCGCTATACCCGTCTGGTTCGAAACGAGGATCAGTGTCAATCCCATACTCCGACTTTCGGCTTCGGACTTCTTTCTATTCTTTCGTCATGGGTCTCTCAACACCAGCCGCTGAATACATCGTCCCAGCCTGCTGATCTTAGGATGCGACGGAAGCGTCGCCAGACTTAACAAGAGTTTTGTTAAGCTTGGAGAACAAGGTTTTCACTCTGGTTTTTGGGCACATAGAACGAGTTGGACGTATGTTTGCGCTTCCTGAGGAAATGTTACGGACAGGTGGAGCGTCGAGTGCTTCAAGATAGCGATACACAGGGTTCACTAAAAATAGTAGCTTGCACCTGTCTAGGTCGGGGGCCCGGGACTTCTTCGCCATGTTCTCGTAATGAATTCTTCGAACTGGCAACAGTCTGACCGCATAGCCTAGAGAAGTGCGTGTTCGTAGGGCCCACGGGAAGCACCACGCTTCGGGAGTCACAAAGAATTACAAGAGTACGAGACATCTAAACGTTGTTCCCAACTGCGACAGGGTGAAGCACAGTTTACTGAGTATGCAGTGTGGTCCAAGAGGTCTACAGGGTTGCTGGAGAGGGAAGCGCAAACATGTGACAATTTTCCCGAATCGTGACTTAAGGTATGAAGTTCTTGCCGACATAAGCCTTCTCTTACACCGACCTGGTGGGAGCTTGGCAATAGTTCCAGACGGTTTCTCTTGCCCCGGTTTATTAGGACATAGCTCAGGGCTGGTTGAAGACGAACGAAGCTAGCGAAGAGTAATTTTCGTAAGTTTTACGTACGACTAGTTCTTTTCAGCCGAATGAGCACAGATTGCGTGGCTAGTGGACATCTTGTCTTGATCGCTCTATTCAGCCAATATTGGCTATTGACCTATATTTAGTCTGACGGCAAGATCGTCATTCCTGGCGGAAGCAAAACCTGCGTCCTGCAAGGTCGTGGAACATCGGGTGTACCCAAGCCGAATATGTGTGATAGGGCTTCCTCAGATACCTGATGTCGACAACTCAGCAGTGCTTTGGGTCAGTCTACGGGGTGTTCCATTCAAAATAGGCCGCTAGTTGCTTCCAAATTCCAAAGGGTCTGAATTGGATTTCAAAGTGAACTGGATATGTCCATAGAATATGGGAAGATGGTCTTTGCCTATGCAAAGAACCTTCGCAGAGTATTTACCTAGGTAATGTCCACAAACTCCTATAAAAACACGAAAAGGTCTCCAAGAATGACCAAGGAAAATAGCCCTTCTATCCAGTCGCAGAATGGTCAACTTTGTCAACTTCGTCGCCCTCGCTCTTGCTTTGGCATCCACAGCCTCCGCCTTCCCAGCCTATGGCTCCTTGGCCGGACTCTCGCGCGAGGAGTTGGACAAGATCATCCCGACTCTCAAGTACAAGGAGCCCACACCTCCTCCTGGCCCTCCCAGCTTCACCGGCCTTAAGCTCGTCAACGATGCCAAGCATCCCTGGAAGCCCCTCAGGCCAGGTGACATTCGTGGTCCATGCCCTGGCCTGAACACCCTTGCATCCCATGGTGTACGTGCTTTTGTGGCTCCTCTCCATACGTGACAAAGATTCTAACCATGGGATACAGTACC